>JAIPMN010013114.1:0-18486 GCA_020650975.1 Apostichopus californicus | reverse complement strand
CCCCCGCACAGTCTGTATCCTCCGTTTTCAAGAAACATGAGAGCATATTTCAAGACCTATTTTAAGCAGGCTGACATTACCCTTTTATTACTCACTAAGTCTTAAGAAAAAATCAGAAGAAATTGTGCCCCCCCCCCGAAAGGTCTGTGTTCCTCCCTATTCCAAGAGAATCTTTGTTACAACACGGGTGGTGAAACGTGCATTTCTCCCTCACGTACAGTACATATATTTGCTTTAAAATACCTAGTTCAGAAAACATGATCTTTTCTCTCGAATTGGTCAAGACTTTCCAAAGTCTTAAACTTTAATACCAGACGTTGCATAAAAAATACAGCGTGCCCGCTTAACCTGCTCGGTTACCCACACAAACTAACAGAACAAAAGGGCCAATTAAGGGTATTTGTCAGAGATTGAGATAATTTCAATGGATTCTGAAATCAGCGAATAAAGCGCATAGAAACTAGGTGAACAACCTGTTTGAAGCGATCAATTTTTTAATTCAATAGACATTATGTTAGATGTTTGAAAGGTTGTTATGGTGATGTGCGGACGCGGTTGGAGACTGGTGAATAATGATGTAGATGCTTAAGTGTGTTCGCGTCCAGAGAATCACTCTCTCGCAGGTAACGCCCAAGAGAACTTAAAACAGTAAAGATGCCAGGTTGTTTAATTTCACCAACGATTCGGTTAAAGGTAATAAGAGCTGTGATACTACAGAAGAAACGTCCCTATGCTGTATGGAAAGAGCTAAGAGATACTGGCACTGTTATATCCAGAAATTCCCGTCGCAAACATCATCACCAGGTTTCAAGCCAGAGGAAACGTACGGAACAGGAAAAGAGGTGGAAGAAGAAAGAAGATGACGGCCCAGTGCACTATTGAAGGAAAATGAGGAGCTAACTTCAACCAACTTACGAAGGGAACTTTTGAAAAGAACCGGGTCCGATATATGCACTTCAACAATCAGAAAGAAGCGGGCCGAACTTGGATGGATTTGTGAAAAGACGAAAAACGCACCATGCATCAGACATGCCAACCAAGTAAAGCGTCTTATTCATGTTTGAGAGCTAGCCCTCCAGAAGGAGTCCTACCACAACGTGGTGTTTACCGATGAGTGTACCATTGAATTAGACAGTCACGCGAGAGTTTCTTTTAGACTGAAATGGGAAAAACCGAAAATGAAAGGGAGACCCAAACATCTTTACAAGTTGCATGTTTGGGCAGGTATATCAAAGAGAGGGGCCACGAATATTGTCATATTCGATGGAATCATGCGTCAAGAGTTCTTTGTAGACATTTTACGAGATGCATTGGTACCATTTGGACGGAAGTATTACCCCGAGGGATTCAGGCTAATGCAAGACAATGACCCCAAACATACAAGCCTGTACGCTAGACGGTTCATGGAGGATGCTGGGATCGTTTGGTGGAAGACACCCCCTGAGAGTCCCGACTTAAATCCAATCGAGAAAGTATGGCATGAGATGAAGCATTTTCTTCGGAAAGACTTCAAACCCTTGAAGAAAGAAGAGCTTGTGGATGGAATCTGCACGTTTTGGAAAGAACGGGTGACTCCACAGAAGTGCCGAAAATACATTTCCAATCTTCGTAAGGCTATACCAGCTGTAATTGTAAGCAAAGGGAAAGCTACCGAGTTTTGACGGAGGTGCACCAATACAACGGCTCTTATCAGGGCCACCAAAATCTCCAGAAAGAGCAAACCTATACCCCTTTAAAACATGCTTTTCTTTTCTTTCGTTTTTTTTTTATTATTACTTATTTTTCAATGCATAAGATGAACAAAAACAAATACGCACTACAGCTTTACGGGAATGTATAAATACATATATACCTAAAATTTATGGCTGGCAGTCTTATACCCTTTGAACATTTTTAGTGGCATGCAGTCAAATAAACCCTTGCACTGCACTGCAATCAGAAACTCTTTGAAAAAAAAAATAAAGCGCATGCTGTATGTTCGGAGCGTGTTTACACTTGTAAGGGTTTCTCTGACTTTGCTGGGGTTCTATCGTTCGCCCTTTCAACGTTGGCCTATTACTAACTCGTTTTTCTTTGTGTTTTATACCCCACAATTAACCAAAGAAATACATAAGCCCAGTGGCGTAGGAACGTACTTTTGAGTGGGGGGTGGTCTGAATACTGATGGCTGACCTGGGGGAGGGGTCTAAGGGGAGGCGGTGTCCCCCTTCCCTTTGGATTTTTTTTGCATTTCCAGGTGGCCTCAGATGCAATTTGGTGCAATATAGCACACTTGAACACCCACTCCATTTTGTAAATAATTTTGCATTTTCACCTGGCCTTAGATGCAATTTGGTGCTCGAAAAGAGATTTTTATCATTTATTGAGAAATGAAAAAGGGGTTTTCTGACTTGCGAAGCGGGGGGGGCGGAATGATACTTCCGCCCCCATATTTTTCACTGGGGGGCTGCCCCCCCAGCACCCCCGGTTCCTACGCCCTTGCATAAGCCTATTCGCGCACATAGTCGACAGCTCGTTGCTGCAAAGGTTGAGCTCACACGCGCTAAGCAAGGTACCTGGGAGACTGCTTGGGCCACCCCTCCTCTCTTACGAAACAGATTAATATAGTGTTGCACGTTTTCCTGGCACTTTGCCAGGGTTGTAACAACTTCTTGTTAGGTTTCTTTCGCTGGCTCAGAATGGAATGCAACATAACAGCTTGTGAGCAGAAACCAGGACATGACCTAGATTTCCAGGGTAGTCAATTCCGCGCGCACCTGCAGTTGGGATATTTGGTGATCACATTTTTGTACGCATGACATAGGAAAACGAAAACTGGAATACGTGGATTTTACTCTTCTGATGTTCGATTACAACTGGTTATTATAATGTCAAGTTGAATGGAGTTGGTAAGCATCTTAGCGCCATTTTATATTATGCTCGAACACTTTTGTCATGGCCAATCAGTCTGTGGATCCTAAATGTTTTTCATTTGGCAAACGGACATTCAAGAAAAAAATTCGTGCAATTGGAAACTGTTTTCCTACATTCTAAGAAGTATAAGTTTTTTTTACGTAACACCTCTTTTTTTGTTCAAAGTTTTGTTTTAGCATAGGCCTACTCAAATCAACTGAGGGAGAACAGGATGTCCAATGAAGGTTTGAACTGTTGGAAAATGTCAATACATATTTTCATATGAAAGGTCCGCCGTTTTGCGGCAACCTCTCTGCCTCTTTCAATACATACTTTGTTATTACACACTTCTTGCGACAAAGAATTACCATACGTTTCTTAATTGTAGATAATATTCCACTCTGAATGTTTAGGAAGAGATCGAATTAATCATCGATTGTGAATTTCATTATATCGATAAAGTTCCCGTTTATTCGCATTGCTTACTTTTCGCGATGAATTTGATTTCATCACCTGATATTGCAGCTTCAACATTTCGTTAAACTGTATCCTAGTAACCTTTAAAATCACAATTTAGGCACAGAGCTTGTCCGTGTCTCATGTCAAAATGGACGAGACGGTAATGTACCGCCTCGCGGGGGAATCGAACTTTGAACTTAGCACGCTTCTAATAATATTTATCTTGTAAACGAAAAGTGCTGTATGTATTAAGCGATATTATATTGTCGTATCCATCTGACAGGGAAAAAATGTGCCCTGCTAGCCGTAAGTCTCAAAATAGTAAACGAGAGTTAGTAAACATTTCTGTACAGAGTTGGGCTAGTGAACTTGTAATCCTTACAGTCTATTGTTATCACGCTGAGGAATGGTCGCGGCCGTGTGACCGCAAATGCTCTAGATAAACACTCCACTCTTTTGTTACTTTTGGGCTAGTAAACTTTACATCGGACATTTTCGGACACTTTTGGCTTTGAATACTGGGTGTGACGGTTTTTTTTCTAACCGGACGCTTGGACGGAACCAGACAGTTCCGGACACTTTCAGACGTTTTCAGACGTTTTTGGACGTTTTCGGACGTTTTCGGACGTTTTTAAATCGGACGACTAGGTCAACCTCGACGGAACACCACTGTACAAGTACATGGAAACAATATTTAGCATTTAGTTAATCATGCCAAGTGGCCTAAAACATGGGATTACAAGGTTTACTTTCATAAAGATGGCCATACTGTAGCTATTGAGGCCTTGATATCGTGCTATGTCTGTATGGTATAGACTGTGCCTCATGTATTATGGGGAGTAGATTGTTTTGTTCATGCGGAGGAATCAGTTGGCTTGAGGTGTGTTTTACTTACCTTAATGTTACGGGGATATTTACCTACTTTTCTTGAACGTCTAAGATAACATTTCGCATAACTTTACCGAACCTTTACTGACTGACCTAATTAATTCTAGAGTGGAGCCAAAATAGTTTACTCCATGAAAAGTTTTTTGGAAACATGCCAAAAATGTTAACAAACAGGTGTTAGACAGGGGGGTTGTTTGGCAAGGTACCTGGGAAAATTTGCAGCACATGTACTGTAGCCTACCGTGATATTTAAGTAGGGTAAATGAAACACTGCAGTTGTAAACTGATGTACGTATAGTGCACGCTGTTCATTGTTAGGCAGTCTAGAAACGGGACTTTGCCGAACGTAGTTTGTTTCATAATATCGACAGTTTTGTAAGATTTTTAAAGATTGTAAGACAGATTAAATCTCTTTTCATTTTATCACATAATATAGCTACTCGAACTTGTCATTTAAAAATTTTCATCAGTTTCGTGACAATTTAAATTCAAAAAGTTGTCAGTATTTTGAATCCTCAACTGCGAATTTTTTATCGCCAGACACGCAAAAATACTAAAATTTTCCGGGGGCCTTCGTCCCCTGGTTCCCACAAGGGGTTCCACCCCTTGACCCCACCTGGGCCCTAAGGCGGGCCCCTGGACCCCATGCCATTATGCTCACATGCAACGCGTGCTCGTTGTGTTCGCTGCGCGAAAACACCCGTGGGAAATCGGCAGTTGTTTTTTGTTTAGTTGTTTTTGTTTAGTGTGTTCGCGAACACACTAAAAACAACAAGGAAAAATTATCGAAATATCGCGATAATTTTTGAACTATTTATCGTGACGTTAGAAAGCAAATATCGCCCAACCCTATTACACGGTATGCATGGGACTATACTGTGGCCTCTGATATGCACCAAGTCTGACAAAGTAGTGACGACTAAGGCACCATGTCCAAAAGTAGGATACTGAGGGGGCTACAGCATGCATGCAGCCAGGCTTCGTGGGTGGTCATAAACTATCATGTTCTGCCCATGTAGACACTGCAGGTGTTCAGAGATAATCCCTATTGTTTGCAGTATTGATTCATCCTAGCTGAACAGGATTTTGCAGCTGCTGCAGTTTTCTGATTCCCTGCGGGTAGGCAAAAGGAATCTATGCTATGGTGATGTTGATGGCGTGTGTGTGTATGTGTGCATGTACAGGTGACACTTGCTTTTCAGCACGGGAACTAAACAACTTCATGGTGGGTTAACTTTTTACTTGGTATGTGGATCCGTCATATTGAGTACAAGAACCCTTTTCTTTTCTGTGAAGTTCAATGGTCATTTGGGGTCAACAATAGGGCAAAGTCTGAAAAATTTGTGGACACGATACCTCAAAAAGTACATCTTTGTTGACTTTCCTGCATAGTATGGAAATTCAGCTTGTTAAGTAAAAGAACCTATTGAAATTGGTGGAGGTCAAAGGTCATTTGCGGTCAACATTTAAGTGAAAGTCTGAAAATCTTGTAAACACAATAACATAAGAAGTACATTCTTTCTTGAACTTCATACTTAGTATGTAGATCCTGCTTGGTGAGTGTAAGAATGCTATTGAAATTGGTAGAGGTCAAAGGTCAATTGAGGTCAACAGGTGTCAAAATCTGAAAACCTTTTAAACATAGTAACTCCGAAATTAAAGTAGATAATTCTCCAATGCTATGATTTTCTTTTGGTGAACGTCAATTCAGTTCAGTTTAGTTCTGCGAACGGGCTCGGTAGGTCTTCCACGAAACATACCTGGCATCAAGGAAATGAAATCTGCTTCAGAGTGCATACTTTTGCTTTAATCGTACACTTAAAACCGCCTCTCAGTTTTCACCCTCTGAGCTACAAGGGGTCAACATGTTACAAATGGGCACAAACTGGCTCAAGGGTTCAAAAGGTTATATCAAGTGGTGGTAGAATTGGCCATTTTCTCAAACATATTTGCGCAGTGTATAAACCATGTCGTGTAACTCTAAACAACTATTTAAAGGGATTTGCTAGCTCAAAGATGGTAAAATGTAGATCTATGTTTCACATAGGAAAACTGTTCTTTCTGGATATTGAAACATTTTGGTTTAAAATTCTATACTGTAAATTCCTTATGAGTGAACGTTATGGTTGATGCCCACAAGGGATATAGTTACAAATCTTTTCTGGTTTTCTCTTTATTCTTTCATGCTCTACATTAATTAGTCATATTGTCTCGTTTTAGTTTCTGTGTTAACGAACCTAATACTATCCTATCATTGTTAGTGCATTGCACATTGCACATTTGATTTCCTGCATATAAGCTCTAAAAGGGTCTTGTGTGATTACCGTGTAGATTTTAATAGTGCAATCTTGGTGGATACAACTTGTTAAAAAGTTTTGAACATTGTAGTAATTTAGGGCTCTTTTATTTTAAGTTCAGATATGGATTTCCATGTGTTTATAGAACGGCCTAGTAGTCTCCTTGGGCAGCTAGCACTATATTCGACCGCTTAGGAGTTGCCTGGGCATCCAAGCCATCATGATATCGATGTTCAACAAACTTTTAATTAGTTTAGAAATGAATTATTTAACACAACATGTTTATGCTTTTAAAACACATGACGTATTGCATTATAAGCTGTACCCATTCCCCTATGTATATGGTAATGTGAGATTTTAAACGATGTCTTCGCTCTACTGTATGTTTACAAATGGAGGGAATGCATTGTGAAGTTTGTGAACGACATCTGTACAAAGTCAATGGCATTTTACTGTGCGATTTCCCTCGCATACAGTCAACTCAATGGAGGACTCCCATTGACTTAAAAGAGCAAAAAAGATCGTCGAAGAGCAAGGTTCTTGCGAAGGACAAGTCAAACAAAATCTCCCCAAGTTTGTTGGGTTACTCTGTAGTGTAACTTAGTGTAATAATCGGAACATACAGCACCGAAAGGTGGCTGGGGCACCGACAGGTGGCCGGGGCACCGAAAGGTGGCCGGGACAGCGAAAGGGGGCCGGGGCACCGAAAGGGGGCTGGGGCACCGACAGCAAAACATGAAGGGCACGCAACTGTTGCCGTCGGCTGGGTGTATTTTTCAGGGGCACCTTGGAAAACATCAACGATAAAACACATTTTTGTCGTTGGTACCGGTTATGTCAAGCCGTGGTATCAGGTTTCAATAAATAAAATCAACAAGAAGATCATGATAGCCTAAAGTAAAGCTTTTGAA
Source organism: Apostichopus californicus (assembly GCA_020650975.1). Lineage (NCBI taxonomy): Eukaryota > Metazoa > Echinodermata > Holothuroidea > Aspidochirotida > Stichopodidae > Apostichopus > Apostichopus californicus. The sequence goes on along the minus strand of JAIPMN010013114.1, from coordinate 11,039 downwards.
GAGCCCAGACGACATCACAGACCCCCTACTGTGATCCAACTTCCTGGATTAGTGGAAGTTTCAGCCAGCCAAAATAGGTAACATTTCAATCAGCCATATCTGGAGCAAGATTTCGAGAAGGAGTTTTCAACTAACAGTGTAGAAAACTTTTTTGCTTGAAATTAGAAGTTTAATATTGTTTGTCACCAGAAATGCCAATTAAGTATTGGTTAGTGTCTTCTTGTATTGCATTCTGCTCAAAACCTCACAAAGGTTTGAGTATCCTGTAGGAAAAACGATATTAATCAAACATATTGTCCTAGGTGCCCTTTAATTAAGTTTGCAGATGACACTGCCTTGATCCGTCTGATAACAAAGGATATTTACTTAAACCAAATAAATCGTTTTGTACAGTAATTGCGATGATAATTTTAAAATTAGAACTCAACGTGAAAAAAACGAAAGAGATGATAATTGATTTCAGGAAATGTTATCTGAGGCCGAATGAGGTAATTATCGAAGACAGTGTTGTTGAACGTGTATCAACTTACAAGTATTTGGGTATTGTTATGGATGATAAAATAGCCTGGCATGATCACGTTTATAACTTGGTTAAAAAGATCAATCCGAGAATGTATTTTGCTTTTTCGCAAACTTAATAAGTTTAATATTGACTGTCGCATCCTTACTATGTTTTATAATTCTGTCATTAGCAGTGTGTGGTTATATTGTATTCTTTGCTGGGGTGGGAACATGGGCTGGGAAGATTAAAAACGTATCGACACAATTATTAAACAAGCTAGTCGTATTTTAGGAGAAAATCAGCCAACAGTTGACTCATCCTACCAAAGTCTTCTTCAAGTTAAACTTAATGCAGTACTTGCCGACAATACCCATCCCCTATATGCAGATCTAGTGGCCGGGGTAGAAATTCCTCGTAGTGGACGGATGAGACTCCTGTAAGCTGCCACTAACAGACACAAGTCATCTTTTATTCCACAGTGCATTACGCTTTATAACAACCTTTTCATTCATTAGGCTCTTTCTATTCTTGTATGTATCTGTTTTGACTTGGGGCTGTGCATTTAGATGTTTGACAATTTTAACTATCTTACTTGTTAACTTTTATTTGCTGAACTTTCCTTTATTCTACTTGTAAATTTATCCTTAATTACATGTTGTATTCTTACTCTTTTAAATACAGTATGTACTATTATGCGAGCATGCAATTTCCCTCTGGGATATAATCAAGTTAAACTTACTTACTTACTTACTTACTTGTCCTTACTACAGATATGCTCCTTTGGGATCACTTTCCTCTACGCGTTCCACGCCTTCTTGGGCTTTAAGAGAGGCGTTGTCTCCTTCCGGAGCGAGACTTCTGGAGCGACCGTACAAACATAGTTTGTCAAGATCACGGCAGATACAAGCTTTGATGTGGTAGTGATGTCGGTGTTAATTTTTCTTTATTTTTGGTTTGATATACAGTGTTAGATTTTTACATTTTGATTTCCTCAATTATTAGTGTATCTTTCATTTCAATAAGTAACAGTAAAGTACATGTAATATCAGTAGTTGGCCCTTCTGAAACCATAGAGCTGTGTTGCGGAAGGGTAACACTTTACCTTAGTTACAGGATTGGATAGCTACCGCTGCTTGTATTGTAACACATCTTTGGGAAGTATTACAATATAAGAAAATATGAAATTTCTCTTAATTTTGCTTGTACTTTGCATCATGATTTAATTTGTTGTATGCTAGCTACAGTAAGCTGGTCAGTGTGAGAGGATTTATATATCAATGTTAACATGTTTTGTATTCCATGATCAGCTGTCTAACACTTAACTTGTTGTAAATTTATGTTTTAGGGGTTTTCCATATGTCCCCTGCATGTGATATGAGGATAGTGTTTCACTGGATTCCGACTGTTACATGTACATAACTTCTAGGACTTACGATGTTGCAAGATTAACAGTTGTACGTGAGGCTCTGGACTGTTCATGTTCATTCTTAGTTTTACATATATACATATTAACATAGATGAGTTATGACATTGCATGATTAGCAGTTACATGTGAGGCTCTTGAATATTCATGTTCATTCTTAGTTTCACATATTAACATAGATGAGTTATGACATTGCTTGATTAGCAGTTACATGTGAGGCTCTTGAATATTCATGTTCATTCTTAGTTTCACATATTAACATAGATGAGTTATGACATTGCATGATTAGCAGTTACATGTGAGGCTCTTGAATAATCATGTTCATTCTTAGTTTTACATATAAATATTAACATAGATGAGTTATGACATTGCATGATTAGCAGTTACATGTGAGGCTCTTGAATAGTCATGTTTATTCTTAGTTTTACATATTAACATAGATGAGTTATGACATTGCATGATTAGCAGTTACATGTGAGGCTCTTGAATAGTCATGTTCATTCTTAGTTTTACATATTAACATAGATGAGTTATGACATTTCATGATTAGCAGTTACATGTGAGGCTCTTGAATATTCATGTTCATTCTGCATTTTACATACATATTAACATATATGAGTTATGACATTGAATGATTAGCAGTTACATGTGAGGCTCTTGAATATTCATGTTCATTCTGCATTTTACATGTACATATTAACATAGATGAGTTATGACATTGTATGATTAGCAGTTACATGTGAGGCTCTTGAATATTCATGTTCATTCTGCATTTTACATATACATATTAACATTGATGAAGCAAGATATCTTAAATGAAGTATCAAACAGATCAGCAGTAAATGTGTTTTGGGAATCGAAGCCTTAACCTGTATTTTAAGGATTAGTGTGAGAGCAGCTGCTTAAAATAGGAATGCAATGGTTGTATCATCACATAGGTGGTTACACACATCAATATTGTTTGTTAGTCAACAAATTCTCTCAATTTTAATAACCAGTATCTACTGTTAACCTGTTATGTGCAAAACCTCCTTGGCAGGTCAAGCTTACGTTGATGATGCTTTTAGCCATGGCTGCTCGAGTTCCCTTCATGGACAAGATGAGCACTGTAAAATTTGGGAAGATCTGTTTATTCATAACTTGAATGAATTTGAAGTAAGTGGAAAATGGTTAAGAAATGCAGAAAGCTAAATTAGGCAACCAAATTTACTATCTTGATTTATATTCAATTTCTGTTGCCAAAGAGCCGTTCTCAGCTACTATTATGATATAGTATGTATGTACGTTTGTTTGTATGCGTGTATGTATGCGTGTATGTACGTATGTATTATATATGTATGGTGGTGGTGTTTTCTGTCATACTATCGTACTTCATTATCTTCTTATTAAAATTATGAGTATGCATAAATAGGGAATGTTTCCTCTTCGGTGGTTGTGAAGGATGTTTCAAACATTAGTGCTATTAACCCTGCTGCAGGCTAAAGTTGATATATATGTAACAGATGGGTTTGAGAATTGTGTATACTTCAAGTGATTTTCAGTTCTAAATTTTTCATTTACCATTGCAAACTTCACAGTGTGTAGGTTTCTTGCTGTACATAGTAAAACAGTATGTTACATGGAAGTCTTGATAAGTTTGGATATGAATAATTGAGGGGTAAGACGTAAAAGGGTACAAACGTTTTTTAGAATTTGGATTCAAAATGCTTCCGCTGATCAAGAACAGTTTTGGCCTTGGTTTGCATGTAGATATATTAATAAATACCCAGTTTATGGTTCATGCATTGGTTTCTATGGTAACAAGTGATCAGGTTCTCTCCTTGTGATATTTCATTCCCGCTCTATTTTTTATGTGACGTGAGTTTAGCTCCGGATTTAACAGCTTTTGGATCATTACTCTGCAAATGTAATGTTTGTTTAATGTAATCTATACTCAATTACTTACACATCTTATTTATCCATTAACCAACATATGTGCCAAACATTAACAGAGACAACATTCGGCAAAACTGAATGTAACAGAGCAGAAAACAGGTCTTTAGGTTTTTACTAGATGACAAGGCTGGGAGTTGTCCAGACGTCAGTCAAAAATACGCCGTTAGTTATGTTGTCATTTATCTCTTTAAGTCAGATAACAGTATAGAGTAACTAATTTCTTTTGTTTTTTTGTTGTTGTTTGTTTGTTTGTTTGTTGTTTGTTTATTTCTTTTTCAAGCTGCTAGACAACATAGACAACATTATAAATTTGTCTTTCTCTTCTGTGCCTTAAACCACTATATCAGGATGACTTTCTTTATTTGGAGAATTTTTTTTTTTTATAATACTTTAGTAGATTTAATATCTTTTTTTGGAATACTAACAAGCATTTATACTTTACCTTCCTTCAAAACGTACCAGTTTATAACATTGGTCGCTGTATGACCGTTACTTGTTCTGTAGTTTATGGTCGTTCAATTGTATAACACTGACAACATTAGTATTATAAACGGATAAGTTTGGAAGATCATTAGTTATTGGCACACGATCTCAAGTTGGTTTTTATTTTCCACTTCAAGAAACCTCACAAGTGGGCAGTAAAACCAAGAACTTACTGTTAATTAGCGTTTATCATCTTCATACAATTTTTGTGAAATTCAGACAAGTGTAGCACCATTTGTGGAAACTAATGCTAACGCTTTGCTTCGGTGTAGCATACAGCCAATGAGAATAAATCACCCTGTGTAGCATGCAAAAATCTGTCATGAAAACATTGTATAGTATTGTGTGAAATCTTCACTTCTTGTTAGAAATGCTATAACAAAGAAGAATAGAGAGAAAAAGACAAATTTGTGACCAACTAGAGTGTACTAATGATGTCAGGACAGTTCCATGAGACACTGCCTTTGTTTTTGTTTTTTTGGTTAAATCTACTTCATTTTAGGGAACTAAATTGCTTAAAAAATACTGCTAGGATTTTATGGATATGATAGTTTTGAAATATCTTGACACATTAATCAATAAGTTTCCTTAAAATGAAAAAAAATAATAAAAAATAGAGAAAGTACTTAAGTTTGAACCTTGCTATCTAGCTATAGCCATTTTATTCGTTATTGGAGACAGATATGTGACAAAAATTCGCTTGCTGTAAAACTAATTTAAGAGTTACTAATGTTTTTTTTTTGTGTGTGTTCACTTCAAACTGTGATTATTTCTGAGACTGCCTAATGTCAATGAGGCTATACTTTCATATTTCTGGAGAATTTAGCGACTTAAATGACTTTATGTTGATGTTAAGTTGATTCATTTTACTTGTTACAAAGTTTGCTCTTTAGAGTAAGCCAAATGCCACAGACTGCCTGTTGGGAGGGGGACAGGGGTGTGGGTTGGTGGAACATAGGTAGTGGAGGGGGGGTGAAGGAAGTAAATTGTCAATTTCCTACTGTTCCCTACCCATAATACGACCCACTAAATGTCTTTTCTTCATGGTTTGTGTAAAACAATCACCTTGAATGAAATTAGGAAGTTATTTCTGTGTCATCCGGAATTTGTGAAGGACTCAGTTTTGAATGATGCTCTTTGTAATCTAATCCATGGTTGCACATGTCATTTGGTTAATGCCGAAACTTAACAATATTTTTCCCTCTTTTTTTTATTTTAATCAAAATGTTCTTTGCTTATAGTAAGGTTGTATCAAGTTTTTCTCTGTCAAAATGAATACTGGTACTTTGGTATATTATTTGGTATATTATTTCCATGTTCTATTTTTATAAAAAAAAATCCTTCAAATATGTAATTTCCTGGTTATAGAGGCTTTCACAGGAACCTAAAGCAAATTTTTTTGGATGCATCATTCACATTTCTTCACCTGATTGAAGGGGAAGAGGGAGGACTTCAACTGGAATGTTTGAAAAATGCGAGATGCTTCTTAATTTTTTCTACATATTGAGGAGAGTGAGGCTTATCACCAGGGTATCTAAATAGTGTCTGAGGCCGACCACACGATCGCCGGCAGTCTTCGTAAACTCACATTAAACTTTACTTTTAATGTTGAATCTTTATAGCCACCAACTTGTGTTATGCTGACATCTCGCAAGAAAATTTCAGGTGCCAAACATCTGTAAAGTTTCTTGTAGGGATTGCTCTTTGTGTGCTTTTCAAAATATAAAACATGTATCAAGTATGTGTATCAAGTACGTGTATCGGGTATATGTGTAACTACGGGACACAAGTAAACAAGAAATGTCCATCATGTGGTTTTCACAACAGTTGTACAAACTATATATCTATCAAGTGGATATCAAGAATATGTGTGTAATTTTTTACATGAGAATTGTCCAACTTTCATAATGTATATTTATCAAGTAAATATAGCAAGTGTTATGTGAAAGCATACAAAAGCATTTAAATCCATACATACAGTTGCATCTGAGGGAAAATCATTATTGTTAACATTAATTGGAATGTTATTGTCCACATCAGTTCTGCAGACAGTTGTACACACATTAATTACGTAGTTTCCCATAATTGAACTTTGGCTAGAGGGTTAACAAGGTGTAAACTTGTAATGTAAAACTAACCATTCGTAGATCCAAGGTATTCTTTTTCTCTTCAATAAGCTTAAATATGCACAGAAAGTCCACTTACCATTTTTACCAGAATTCTGAAGATGTTTAATCCATCGAAACCCCAGATCCTTTGCACCTTTCTTGGAGTTGCATTGTTTATCATTTTTTGCTGTACAATGAACTTTTATGCAGAAAATTGTCTTTTGTAATTTTTGGGGTTATTACAAAACTTGCCATTACTAAGGCAACTAAAGTGATGCATTGCCACAGGGTATAGTCTTTGCTACCAAATCTTGTTTTGCGATAGTCTATAGTGAAATGTAGCACAGGACTTTTAACTCACCCCACCCCACCCTCACCCTCACCCCCCTTTCATTTGACATAATCTCGAAGTAGTAATTGAAATGGATCGATTAAGCAGTGGTTGTCACAAAACAATTGCCATCATGATGTTCTAAACTTAGTGATTTTTTGTTGGAATTGTAACAATTATCTGTAGCAAATTAGTATGCATGTAAGTATAGTGCTGCAGCTGACATCAAGTTCTCAACCAAGATTGTATTTTGAGGTCCTTAAGCAAACAAACACAAGCAAATGAACACAATTTCCTCATCATCATGATTGATTTTCCATCTGGTATAATATTATGTTTCGTTCTCATAATTGGATGCATATCTCTGCATGTCTTTTCTCTGTTTGTGTAGTTCTCACTATATTTAATATAGTAGTTCATCTTTGTTTAAATAGAATAAAATATACTTTACACTGGCCTACAGTGATTTTCATTTTTAACATAAGTTATGTTAAATACTTAATGACAACAAGTAGTGCATATTTTTCATACATATTATTCAATTCCTTTTTTTGGCATCTATATTTTTTGGTCTTCAAATTGCTTGAATTATTTTTATTACTTCTTTAGCCAGGCTGCAGGTTGCTGGACTTTTCCATTTCAGAGATTTTTATTTAATAATTTTCTATTGTAGAAAAAAAAATAGGAAACTTCCAGTCTGATTAATTTCAATATCCTTCCTTGGCACATTTTGTACAAAACCCTTCTTCAGATTTAATTTTTTTTTTGGAAATAATTTTGTGAGTAGTTGTGCTATTTTACTTGTAATAATGTCAAACATAAAGTAGTCGTCTAATACATTCTGTACAATTGGCAACCCACCAAGAGTAGCAACCCATTAATACCCTTGAATTCATGGTCTTGATTTCACACAAACGTATGAATAACTCTTTGATATACTGTTTTTCTTACAAAACTAACCCACCTTTTGTTGGTGTCATGAGATATTAAAACTAAATAGACTACTTTTTAATTTGCCAACCGGTGCAACTAATAAATTTCAAAGGAGAAAATCTTTAATAATATGAAATATTTTGATGTTACCCAACTTTTCTTGATGGTATCGTTTCTGCTTTTCTTGATCAAATGGGAACCTGTTATCACTTGATTGCTTCACATTTAAATATGTTTACGAGAAACCTTGACATGTTCTCTTTCTCTCTCTATGGAACTCTTTTAAACTGCATATTTGGTTAACTACTTAATGTCATCGACCATTAACCCAAGCGACGATATATGCTTTTTTTGTAGTAAGATATTTGAATGGTAGTAGGTAAGTATCGATATGCAGTTGTTGTACATGTTGTACAATATCCTGATCTTTCACTTAAATGTTTTAAAGCGATGACATGAGTTTTGTAAAATATAATCAAATTAAAAGAGGTTTTTTATTTTGCAACTCAATTAGTAGTTTGCATTTCACTTAAATGCCTTCTTTTTCTTCTTCTTTTTTTCATTGAAAAGTTTTCCTAGCATACTCGTTTGGTTAAATACAATTTTGGGAATTCTTGCTGTATTATGAGTGTTTTGTCATTGGCTTATAATATCTTGAGCTATAAAAAACAAAAATTAACAGTTATCACAGAATAAAATGTTCGTCAATATCTTTTGTAAAGATAATGAAGGGCATCAGGGTAGTCTGTCATTTTGTACTTTGTGTAGTGAAGAATAATAAAGAATCATCGGCTGTAAATGCAATATATTCAGGTATTTTTGTCTTTGGTTATTCGTCTATGTGATTGACATTATGTAAAATTTTGTTTTTAGAAGTTTTTTAAAGAATATTTAACTGTTCCTTGCTTTTCTTCTCAACAATGGTAGAATCCGGGCGGGGGAGAGGGGGGGGGGGTTGGATGTACACCTCCTTTTTCAATCGCTCAAAAAGAAATTAAAAATATTCATCAGGACTTTCTTGCTTGTAGACCTAATGAATCGCCTAGCTATGCCTCAGAATACAATGTATCTTTATTCTGGGGAGGACCTCCACACCCCGCTCCCCTCCACCCCCCCCCACATGGAAGTCGACATCAACAACCCTAGGGGCACATCTGCTCTTTATAATCCGCTCTTTATAATCTTTATAATCCTTGAAAAATGTTGATGATCCTGACGAACAGCAAAGATGTTAACAATTCCCTCTGTTTCTCTGCTATTGAACTTTTGTGCATCAAGTTTTTATGAAGCTTTTGGGGACAGTGTTGCTCCTTAAATCCCAGAAAAATTCCATTACCATTTAATGTGATTTTATTTCAAACAAGAAGGAAACAGCTATCAATTTTGAAAATATCTGAGTTTCACTTTCAGTGTGATTTTAATATCTATATGAAAAAGAAACAAAAGAATATATTTCCATTTGAATCATGAACTACCTTCCAGGGACAAAGCTCGACTATTGTTTGTATGTGGACCCAATGCTTTTCTAGGTGGGTAGGCATGACCAATTTTTTTTTTGGTGGGGGGGGGCAGACATATTTTGTGGATCTTGGCCTCCCGTACCCTGGCTATGTCGCTGATACTAGTGTATTAGTTTTTTTAAAGGAAAAGTCGCCCAGGAAAGAACCTGGGTACGAAACCAAACTACCAAACCACTGATCCTCTCTCAGCCCCAGTCCCCTTGCATCGGGACTGTGACTGTGTGATCATCGTCGGGTGTGCATCACCATTCCCCTCGAAAGGGAACAGATACTACACATGATCTTAGCCAAAATGCCGAGAAGCTAGTGTATTAGTTTTATCCTTTGTAATTGTAACTTGAAAAATATTTGGTAGATTTTGTTGTACTTGTCAAAAATTATAAGATTAAGTGCCAAAAGCTTCTGCAAATGTTTGTCGTAAGTTTAGGTGGTTATGTTAGTTTGCTACTTTAATTTCCACAATAGCTCTTAAATCTGGAAGCTGGCAAATCATGGTAATTGAAAACTTTGCACAGCATCTCTCTATTCCATCCTCTCTAATGCACCCCACCTACATCCCATGTTTATTGAACTTCGAGACCAACTTGTCAAAGCTAAATATTCCAAGATAATACTGTAGACATTAACAAATCACACACAATCAACAATTTGATGACAAAATGGTGGCAGTTGGAAGTTTTTTTTTCCGAATGACAATTGTGATGCGTATTGGCTTTACATAATGAAAAAATTGGTAAAACAATGTAATTTGTACTTCTAAACACGTTTGCATTTATGAGTGCACCTTTCGTGACAATAACACTTCCCACCAATCAGAAAGGGTAAGTATTGTTGTAAACAAAAATTGTCGTCTGCTATGTTTTAGTGTGACGTATGTAGAATTAGTGTATACATATTGTGTGTACATATTGTGATGTGGTATGTATTAATGTACGTGTACCACAGTGAACTTCAAATCTTCCTACATTTGTGATTCTCTTTAAAAGAAACATCATCAGCCCTGGGATCTCGGTTACAGATCGATAATCAGCGAAACATGATGTGTTCAGGGAACTCCCTGATATGTTTCATGTTACAAACAATTCGAACATCACATGTCTAAAAGTATAGGCATAATATTTACATGTTTCAAATAGCAATTCAATTATGACATGATCTTTCTATTAAAGCAAAGAGGCTATATGGGAGTAGGATGCTTGTTTTACTTATATTTTCCTTTGCCTGCATGTGCAATTGGGGAGGTAATCGTATATTGGATCCTTGCTATCGAGAAATGTGGCCTGGTGACTGCAACAGGTAACATGTGTGACTGAAATATTGTAACATGCAGGCACATTGTTAAGACAGGGGCTAGGCCTTACGTGAGTCTACACTTGCGAAACCTTCGGACGGCAAATGTGCTGAGCGAATAAGGTGAATCAATATAAGAACTGAAGAGATGTATCCATGTTACCTGTATCAATGGATATGCCAGTCCACCAAATGGGTTTTGATGTGTTGTCTACAGGGCTAACTGGTACTTTCTATGGCAATCTTGTGTAATAATAACACATGTTGCCTAACAGTAACATTAGTCGTTATCTAGTCTAAGTTAACTTACACTGCAGTAACCTTAGTTAGGCTTCTAGTTCTACACTACAGTTCTAGTGCAGCCTAGGCCTATGTGTACAGTACAGTGGCGTAGCAGGAATGGATGTGTAGCGAAATTTTATCATCTATTTTTAAAACATTTGCACTTCATCACAGTTTGTTTACAATTGTCAGCTGATTTTACTACACTATGCATCAGTTGCTTTTCACCATC
>JAIPMN010013111.1:0-14383 GCA_020650975.1 Apostichopus californicus | reverse complement strand
GGTCCCTACCCCTCCCCTAGCAGGTCCCTCCCCTAGCAAGCCCATTCCCCCAGCACGTCCCCCTCCCTAGCAGAAATAGTGCTGATCTAATTTTTTTATTCAAAATTTCGTCTTGCAGATCTTCACGACCTAACTAAATCTGTTAACACACTTTCGATACGAGTCACGCTGAAACGTATATGTCACATATCACCCCACCTTGTCAGGACTAAATTAACAATGCTAAGTAAAACACCATAATTACCCCTACAACAACACTTGAACTTTGCTTCAGTGTTTAATAAATTTCATGACAATTAATGGACCATTAACGAGTTTAAGAAGTCCAAAGAATCCTCGACATGGTGTGTGATATCTTGTTGATCCGAAAACTAAATAACTTAATCATTCAACAATACCTTCTTATCTACAAGTTTTGTTGTCTCTCTTTTTTTCTCTGTAAATAGTCGCCCAGTCAATATTTGTCACTCATCCAAAGGCATCAGCCCGTGGACTTTAAAAGATATATAACTGGTCTTTCTTTCTCTCTCTCTTATTCTTTCTTCCAGCCTGGGATGTTCTTATGTGACCATTCTACATTGGATATTATACAACACCTAATTATATTCCGGCCATTTGATTGGTCAATTGCTCGTCGATTGCATGCAATATCCGCTCTATTGCACGCTATGAAATAGAACCGTGCAATATACTTTTTTGATAGCACTTTTTTCAATGGTAAGAGAGCAGAGAAACCTGTCTGTTCAAAACAATCTGTTGCATGAGTGCATTTTACATCCAATTATATCCAAATTTGAAGGTATTGTATAAAACAAATAATGAATGGTTTCCATTCGTGCAATAGTGCAAATATTTCATTCGTTGAAAGATGTAATTTGTTCCATTCAACTCGGCTGCGCCTCGTTGAATGGAACATTCCATCTTTCAACTCATGAAATATTTGCACTATTGCACTCATAACCATTCATTATTTGTATATTATCACAAGAATCTTGGCTTACTGTGATCAGTGAGGGATAGATCTTGCTAGCATGAATAAACAACTTTGACACCTGTCTGTCTGTCTGTCTGTGTTAATGTTATCAGTATTCTGTGAAAATACGCCTCGGGAGACACACTTCTGAATGTTGTCAAAATTTCATCAACAATTACCTCAATCATTGCATAATGTTGCACTTTATTGCATTGCAATGCATTGAACAGTAGAACAACTATCCCACATAGAAAAATCTTGTTCCGCAGTTTGGGAGGTATCCTAGCTTAAAAACCATGCCTGGAGGCTGCCATTTTGTAAACCTGTGATGTCATAGTGACAGTAGGATCTGAAAAGCAAACGGTGTTTTAACATTAGATCCCAAACTGTTTATGGCAAAACTGTTATTGCAAACGTAGATACTGCTTTTGATGGTCTTCTCACATAGAGTAAAGCAGATGGGTTACTGTATGGAGGAGAGCTGAGGTAGACACCGTAAGAAAGTGCAATCTGAGATCTCTCTTTCAACAGCTATCAAACAAACATTTCATTTTTAACTTTAAAAAAAAAAAAACCTTTAAAACTGTCACATTAGAGTGAGTTGGCAACAGGAGAGGAAACAACAAGCCAGGTAGTTGGTACATTGATATCCCTCGTTACCATAGTAATCTACGAATGTTTTGCAATTTAGCATTTAAAACAAAGAACTACTGTGCAATGAAAACCCCAATGGTGGTCTCTTGGTGAAAACACTGACAACGAACATGATCAAAGATTGAATCAAGGTGGTCGTGTTGAACTTAAAAAAATTGTTGCTTTGCGGAAGCACAGCTAAGACTGCAGGCTCGGTCAATATGTACAATCCAAATATTTTACTGTATTTTTTAAATTAATTCAAGATGGTACACCTGCTGAGTATTAATTCTGACAAATCCAATTTCTATCCAAGGATTTATATAGAGTTCAACTTGTATTACATGAACGGAGATAAAATGTTAAAAGAAACAATAAAGTCAAAGAGTTCACACATTCAACAAGTAAAGTAAAATAAATACTTAGCCATAGCGCAGTCGGGCATGTAGTATAGGCCTTACTTAATATACAGTAATACCTAATCATGTACCACTGCTTTCTGTCGGTTGGGATTTTATTATAACATTTTCAAATCATCCCAGGCAAGCTAACCTTTGCCATCACAGCTCAACAGTATATCCCTTCACCAAAACACCCTACAACCTTTTATTTATAAGGGTATTGTGTAAATACGCCCAGAGATGAGATCAGGCCACACATTTAAAGGTCAAAGGGTTACTTGTTTAAGAAACAGAGGGCGCTATAAATATATATGGAAAGTAACAATTTTCCTGACAAAAAAAAAAGTATTGTATTTTCATGCTCTTAAATTGTCTGATGTATCATACAATTTGTCTTTGCTGGTAGAACGGGGAGTGGGGGGGGGGAGGGGAAGAAGGCCACAAAGTTCATAGGTTTCCTTTACATTAATGAGTTTTTCAACAGGTGTTTAATGGGTGGATTTGCCGTAACAAAGGCTCATGTGTGAGAATTTAGATAAAGAGGTGCTTATACTTGTAAAAAGATGCTAACCAAGTGTAATAATAAGAATACATAATTTTTATATATAGCGCCAATCTATGAAATAATTCTTGTGGCGCTTAAATGCTTACCTTAAACAGTAGCTCACGTTTATTCCAAAGGTATACTTTTTTAGGAAACTTTCTTTTTTTCAGTTTTCCACCAAGTGATATAAGGAAATGAATTGTGTGTTTGTGAGTGAGGCCTGGAGGTTGACATTTCTACTCTAAATTTATCCAACACTGACATATGTCTAGGTTAAACTGAATTGTTTCAGAGCAGTAACGATTGATCAGACTAACAAACAAGGCTAAAGCTTGCAGGAGGTTCCTCGGTAGTCTATCGTGATAGCCGCATTACATCATTTTAGCGAACTCTGTAAATAAGTCGCTGCATGTGACCGACCTCAACTGTCTAGCGGCTGGCAGAGCATAACGTCATAACCAGTTTATTTTCTTTTTCCACGGTTCACAAGAGAATTGTGTGTTTATACTAGCAGTCTTGTCACTTTGACAAGTAACATTTGCCACTGTTAAGTTTATATGATGGATACTGGTGGAAAAGTAATTTACTCTTATTTTTATATTATTAAATTTTTGTTCTGGAGTTTTGTTTCCTTTCACCAATTTCTCTCCAGTATATGTATATATTTATTATATTCAAATGGGGAAAACATTCTATAAGCATTGCGCTTCTTTTTTTCTCCTTTTCCATGCATTTGTATAGCTTAAATATTGTATATAAATTATCATGATGAATGTATTTTTTTCTTTCGTTGTACCTGTCTCTCTAGATTGTATTGTATATCAAAATATCCGTTTATACTTTGTTAAACGTTCATGTACTGTACACAATTGCTGGAAATAAATTTTTGTCATTGTTATTGATCTAAGAAAAAAAAGGAAAGAAAATGCTACTAAATATTGATATATTTAACACAAACAAGCAGACTTTCTCAAGTTAGTGAAGTCTAGAGAGAGAAATGTCTATAAAGCATTCCTTGATCTGACAAACCATAAATCTCAACCCCCACAAATTAGTACATGTTAAGGACAATTGTAAATTATGAAAAGTGAACTATTCCTAGTAGAATCTTTTCAATCTTTCCATTAATGCTAAACAATGTACCTGCAAATTTAATCACTGCTAGCAACTCTCCAATAATAAGATGCCACTGATAATTTATAACCTTTAAAGAGAATCGATTGTTGAATGGAATAGTATTGTCTAGCAAATATATGATAATTGTCACTGGAGTTATATGTGGAATTGCACCAGTGTGATTTATGCGGGTTTAGCTTAGTCTTCTGTAAATATTTAGTATAGTTAGACTCAAAAGAGTTTCTAGCTTACTAAATGCTTAGCTAACATGTTGTTTTCTAATTAGTTACATATGATGTTTTTCGACTCACCAGTATCATGCCATCTTCTGTTGCTAAGGTTAAGTGAAATTATGTAATATAAGGTAAGATAAAGTGAAATTAAATTGTTTAATTTGAGGAGTGCTGCTGATACCCGATTCTTAATCAACAACCTTTTGTGTGGTTTAATTTTGTGCTTTTGTCGTCTGTTCAAATTCACACAGTTAAATTAGCCGAAAAATGTTTCATATCTGTAGCTGGGCATTTTACTTTTCTAGATAACTAAGTACTTTGAATAACAATGGAAATCAGGCAAATAGTCAAACCTATTTTAATGGTCCCTCAACCACCCCCCACAACCCAAGCCCCCAAATTGATGCATGAATTAAGCAAATTTAATGTACAAAAATTTACTGATTTTCTGAGCATTACGATTAATTTGATATTTTAGCAACAGAAGACGAGTAGCATGGGAGGTGTTACATTACAAGTTCAACCTGGAGAGTCCTCCGCTTGGTTTATACCCCCAAAAACCCATGAATTTTCGGGCATCTTGTGATCTACTAAGTAACCAAAAGTGTCTTCATTATCTTACTCCTCAAGCTCTTTTGTCAAAGTTCGTTCCTGCTGCAGCTGCTTCATTAAATAAGACAAGGAAAACAGCTTTGGTTACTTCGTAGATCACTAAAATACCTGGAAAATCACCATTTTTTCCGGGTATAAACCAAACGAGTGCTGACCACGTCGAACTTGTAATGTATACCAATGGGTTTTATTTTCAAATTGATATTTTATTGAATTTGAGACTTCAGCACGACTCCACTCCTATAGTGAAACTTTGGACTTTGGACAGAAGAACAATAATAATAATAATAATACCACAATTTTGGGACAAATTAAACATCACTCTCCCCGTGAGTCTTTTTAAATACTTGAACATACCTCCTCCTCTTCTGCTTTGGATTTGTTTTCCTCTTCACTGGCCGAGCTGTCCTCACTAGAGATGTACTCTTTACTCTTAAAAGAGCCCTGTTTCTTTGGGCTCACCGTCGTTGTCGGCGGCTTCTTGCTCTTCTTTTTCGGTTTTTTCTCTGGAGGTCTGATGGCCAAGCAGATTCAAGTAACTTAGGTAAATAATAACTTAGGTAAATAATCACTTAAGTAAATAATATTTCCAGTCTAATAGGGATTATATTTGCTGAGTCGTAAATCTCCAGATGAATTCATGTTACACTTACAATCAACAATGGACCTAAATGTTACATTATTACAGCCAAATCTCTATTTTGTTTTATTAGAAAAAAACATTTTTTTTAAACATTTTTATATTTTGAAATATTTTTTTCACTTGAAGGTTCAAAATGCCTTCATAGACTATGATTTTTAAGGGAAAAAATGTGTTTCTCATTTGAGTTGATATGCTCACATACCTTTGAAGTAAAGGACTGACAATGCAACACAGTAAGAATGTACATTCACACTATTGATTCATACGTGGTGTTAAATAAGACACATCAAACAAACCTTGCACAAATTGCACAAATGGATCAACAAACTGATACATAAAATTACAGGCTCTACATCACCTTCAGAAATACACTACAGTCTAATATTAGATTTCACACTGACTTGAACACAACCCGACGACAAGAGGAGTAGATGTATTTTGTATGTGCCTCCTCTTGTTCAACTTCATCACATGTACTGTTAGTACTAGATTAGCTATATAGGCATTTTGTTGAACGATTCTCAGTTATCTGCTGGTCGTTCATTTACAATTACTGCAATGATATAGTTTGCCTTCCTATTTGTAAGTAATTTTGGAAATGGGAAAATGATCTTGAATTTTACCTTAACCAGGGGGTCTGCAAACTGTTAGACCCACAACCCAGGAATCAACCACCCCCCTCTGCATCGGTTCTCAACATGCATACAAACTGAACATAAAGTTTCCGACGTCCTAACAACTCCAATGACCCATTGCGTCTTTTGCGTGACCCTTTTGAGTCGTGCCCATTGGTACACTAAAGCCAGCTATCCAGTGTATGGTGTCGATACTATATAGGTATTTGTACTCACTCATCTGGCCTGTTTTCGTTGTATATCTTCATCTGCTCCTGATATTTCTCCTTCAGCACGTTTGCCTTTGCCTTCCATTCTTCCTTAGTGTCTAATTTATTCCACATCTCTCCTGCTTTCTTGGCAATATCTGCCACTCCAAAATCTGGATATTTCTCCTTCAGTTTTGATCGCGATTCGTTCAGCCAGAGCATGTATCCAGATACGGGCCTCTTGGGCTTGTTAGGGTCTTCATCCTGCTTCTTTTTCTTCTTCTTCTGTGTCTTACGAGAAACAGGAAATATCCTCAAGCAAATGTCACGTATCATTCCACTTTTTCTTATTTCTTTTATTTGTGGCTAAAATCTTATCTCTGCCCTCAAAATCATGGGACAGATTCAGACTCATGATTTGAGGCAAAAGGTAAAAACTCTATCACCATGGAGATGAGTATAAAATACTGCAGACAGAGTAATTTAAGATATAAGAAACAAGGAAGAAACCATGTTTGACCGGGAATTATTTTAGAGATAAGATTTACCGGCAAAACCAACAAAATTGATTTCTTTTGGAAACAACATCAGGACAATCGCTGGTCCAGATGATAGTGTAAGTTACCTCACATTTTGGTGTGATCAACAGATACAGGTAAAATGACTTAATTTGCCATTTCATGTGACTCATCATCGCTCATGATAATAATAACCTTATGTTTCCTGTTTGTATAAAAATCTATAGACAATTAACTTGATTTTACTTCATGTGCTTCATGGTAGCTAAGTGAGGGACCCTTCTTCATGTGATCCATAACTACAGTTATTGACCTTAACTTCACTTCCTCATGTGATCCAAAACCACAGCTGCTTACCTTAGCTACCAATCATCATTTGATTCATAGCTGTAATTTATGACCTTAAGATTCCCCTTCTCATGTGATCCAAAACTACAGCTGCTTACCTTAGCTACCATTCATCATTTGATTCATAGCTGTAATTTATGACCTTAAGATTCCCCTTCTCATGTGATCCAAAACCACAGCTGCTTACCTTAGCTACCAATCATCATTTGATTCATAGCTGTAATTTATGACCTTAAGATTCCCCTTCTCATGTGATCCAAAACCACAGCTGCTTACCTTAGCTACCAATCGTCATTTGATTCATAGCTGTATTTTATGACCTTAAGATTCCCCTTCTCATGTGATCCAAAGCTAAGCTGCTTACCTTAGCTACCATTTGTCATGTGATCTGTAATATCAGTTATTTTTTTTTTACCTTAGGTTTCCTTTCTGAAGTTGCTTTCTTCTCCTTTTTCTTCCTCTTCTTAACTTCCTTCTTTGTCTCAATCTCTCCCTCTTCCTTGGCCTCATAATCTTGGTCCTCCTCGTCAGATTTCGTTCCTCCCGTCTCCGAGCCAGAGGATGGAGATGGATTGCTGTCATATCTTAGAAACAAATTAAAAATAACACAATTAACCAACCTCTTGAAGCAGATTTGTGGGTTTCCATGGTAACAACTCTCACCATGCAAGAACAACTAGAACATAAATGATAAGGCTGTTTCTATTAACTAAATAGAATTTGACGACAGATGTTACGTCCAAATTCTTGAGAAACACTGGCAACTTTATGCACCCAGACTTCAGTATATACCTACAAATTTCATAGTGGATGTTTCTAGGCTTCACATACTTTGCATATGAAAATTTGGAGTAGGCTTGAAGATGCTTGAGTCTTGTTAACTGCTACAAATATAAATGAATTCTTTACTGCTTTCACACAGGAATGTTGTGCCAGGAATCCGAGGTTCGACTGAGCTGCAACTTTGGTGGCAAAAATGCAACCAGTTGCTAAAAGTATACGCTTCTTTACTTTCGGGTTAATTTTCATCAGTACGTGTAGAACGAAATTGTCTACCGCATCACCAATGATGGGATTGGTAGTTCCACAGGTATACTGTACCTTCCTCTGAGCTACCTAAATAACATGTCATATACCAAAACACTTAACCAATAGGGTTGCTTAAAGGACAAGAAAATAT
Source organism: Apostichopus californicus (assembly GCA_020650975.1). Taxonomy (NCBI): domain Eukaryota; kingdom Metazoa; phylum Echinodermata; class Holothuroidea; order Aspidochirotida; family Stichopodidae; genus Apostichopus; species Apostichopus californicus. The sequence continues at coordinate 6,359 of JAIPMN010013111.1, read as the reverse complement.
CAGATCTATTGAATCACATTTCTGGTTATTTTCCCTGTACCATTAACTGTAAAGCCCATTTCTGATAGCTTGAATTATAAAAAACAAAGATGTGTTTATCACAAAACGTGTACTGTTTAAAGTCATTAAAAGAATACTTTGAACTTTTGTCTATTATAAAACACTATGGTCCCTGTGCACATAAGAGTGCTTGCTACTCATCCATACCACTTCTATAGTAAACAGAACATTCTGAATATATACTGCATAAATTATATTATTTGATTAGAATAGTTGATCAATTCTGGTGAGGACTGGTACACGTGTAAACATTAATAATCTGTAATGGCCTGCACACAACCAGCTGCTGTGAGAATGTATCAGTTAACAGGTTGCTAGGGGAAATAGAAGCGAAATTTCTGAACGTGGAAAGTCAAGACTTACTCTTCAGCAACATCACTGGCACTCTGATCAGGATTAAAATCTTCATCTAGGGAGAAGACAAAATAATGTAAACAATTTTATACAGAAGCAAGGAAGATAAAAGTTTATACAAATATAACCAAAAATACCACAAAATAGGTTTTCAATGTTCAGAGGTCCTATTTCAGGGATGATTTTAAAGGAATTTTATACATGTATATGAAATTTAAACTTTGTGAGACAGATGGACTTGACATATCCCTTCATTACACAAAACTATTTGTCGTATTTTTCTTCCCATTTTGTTTCTTTTGAGGATTCTAAACTGTATCCCACACATAGCAACAACTGTAAAATATTTCTGCTCAGAAAAACATGTATCTCTTTGCAACTAGTTGGCCATGAAAACAAGAAGTTCCTTCTGAGAAGTATGTTCTATTTAGTTTACATACTGTCCCATTCTGACAACACTGGCTTGCATAATGGTCAGATGGGAGGAGTGTTATCTCTAACAGTATACCGCACAGCATAAAAATCACATGATGTAACTAGGTAACAAAAATACTGACTGTCTAGTTATGCAATGACCACACATCCAGTCCTGAAGAAGTTGCGAGTTGAGAATCCAGGTAGTGAAATGCTAGGCAAATTGATGTTACTAGGTAACAATCAAAATAACGACTGTCTAGTTACGCAATGACCACACATCCTGTCCTGAACAAGATGCGAGTTGAGAATCCAGGTAGTGACTAGCTTGACAGCAAAATGCTAGCTGATATATTTTCTTACATAACCATGAGATGAGAAAGACACATCAGATATTACATGATAGTATCTGAAACAACAAAATGGCGGCTTCCTCCCACGACAGTTGGAAATTCAAACGCAGAATTTACTTAGAGCGAATTGCTAGCCATAGAAATCTTTCATACCGTAGTAAAGTGTCACAACTCATGACATTGGGATGAGAAAGAAGGTTCAGATCTTTGACTAATAATATCTGAGACAACAAAATGGTGGCTTTCTCGTCAAACATGCCCTAACGTTGTTTACCTGACGAAGAGTCCGAATCGCCGTCATCGTCATGGGCCTTTTCTCTCCCTTCTGCCTTCATCTGCTCCAAGTATGCATCGTGCATTCCTTCATCATCGCTGTCGAACAGCTCGTCGTAATCTTTCGCCTTACCCTTGTGCTTCATGCCACGGTTTTTCACTCTCAGCTTTTTGTTGCTCACAAACTCGTAGAGGGAGCTATAATCATCCCTGTGGAAGAATTAAAACGGTTTCATTTTGAATCTTGTACATCTGTCGCACAAAATAGGTACATGATTTTACATGATTTTATCATGTCACCAAAATTTAAGCTTGACGTTCCATGTTAGGATATTTCAAACGGATAACACAAGGACAAATAACAGCGGAAAAGAAACTTCTGCTGCGATCGTGTATTTTCGTTGTGGGTATCTAATTGAAAATGTGATTCAGAAAACGTACATAAAATAACACATTGTTCGATGCGACAGCTAGGTGACACCTCCTGTAGATCTTAGCGTGACATGAAAATATCAGTCAATTCCATGTTTTGCATAGTTGAAGATTGACTGTGACCTACATAGAATGTGGTAGATCTACAATGATAGTTAAAAGTTTACCACTTTTGAAAAGCAATCTTGTAATCTAAATGAGAGGGCAATGTGGATCATGGGAGAACATATCCTAACAGTTCAACAAAATGTCCTCACCTATAATTTTACAGACAAAACACACAAACAGGCATTACCGGGTAGTACACAAAACTGATCTCTTTGTTACATTCCACAAATGGAGTGGCTATATTTGGGACATTATCCACTTCGATGTTGACTTTAATTGATGTCTTCATCTGAGGTACACATCACCTAGTAAAAACTACATTCAAATTTTCATGAAATCTTTAGATTTTTACATGATTACTTCTTTTTGCTGTCACAATTCCAATTCCCAATCCTCCTCACTACAACTTAGCCAACTTGGCAAGTCCAAGCAGTAAATATCCACAAACGTATTCACAAACTCAGCCTACAACACCATCAAAGTTCTGCCTTTTGGGTCTTCTGCTGCGTAAATCTCCTTCAAATTGACACCTAACAGAAGTCATAATTGAAAATAAACAATCACAAATATCGCTTCGATAGACTGCAAACAGCATTATCACATGGAAGTGAGATGCAATTGTTCATTCAAAAATATGTTCCTTTATGTACTGTCCAATTGCCTGGATTTTTTAGTGAGTTCGGGTGATGGTTTTACGGTTTTACGGATAATATTACGGAATGGCTTCATGTAAAGTTTAGACATTCTTGTCCAATCCATCCATCCATGCTTAGTATCGTATTTCTTTAACAAATACTTTATTGGAGATGGCTTACTTACTTTTCAATGGAGCTGAAGACAAAAACATCACCATTTTTCCTTTCAATTTCAAAATCAAAATATCTGGTGCTGCCGGTACCGCGGGCAAAGTTCACGCAGGCGACCTCATCGAATCGGACGTGAATCGGTGGTTTGTGAACGTACATGAAACCTCTCTCCAACGGATACAGGTAACCGCTGTTGGACTTGTACGAACATGTTATGGCCTGATGACCCTTGGAGCTGAAAGAAAGTAAGAGTAAATCTTGAATAGAATGTAAAAGCTTCAATTAAATAGTTCCAGATCGGGGATACAAGAAAGTTAGCAGAAATGGCTGCCGTCTAGCTGTGGTATGGTAAATAACATTGATGTTGCCATCAGGAAAGGCAGTTGAATATTTTATTCAAATAAAGTAATACAACATATACACTCTGCTCATTTTAATGGTGTTAAGTTGCTACTGATATAGCATGGTTATATGCAAGATAACACACTTAACCTGTTTAACATGAATACTTGCATTTAATAACAAACAAACAGGAACAAATACTGCCGACAGAATGAATACTTTATCATCTAAAAATTGATGTAAAACTGGCCAACTGCAGAAATTAGGGCGGTCAAAACAAAAACACTTTCTTTCCACTCGCCCAAATTTTGGGGACCCCCAGAATGAATTCACATTTCAAAGATTAATTCCATCACTTCATTTCATGATGCTGTCACCTGTTCATGACTCAAGGCGTAACATTTTGCAGAATGAAAAGAATCAAACAAGTTTGCTCCCCACAGCGAAAACACTTCAGTCAATGTCCCCAATTGCATTATGATTATTACTAGAGATGAGTACAACTCTCTACCATCTCAAAGCAACCTGAAGCATACAACATCAACTACTTTGTAGACTTTATATTGGATATGAGGGCATATATATTTTTGTACGCTTTAATATTTTGTAGGTACATTTTATATTTTGTTCATCTTTATATTTTATAGGAACGTTTTCATATCTATGAATATTACTATACGTCTTACAATATGTTGTTTACAATTTTTAATGTTTTGAGCTCTTGTTATCAACCAATTTCCATTGTATTTTTATATGATTGGCTGGCTAAATATCTATCTATCTATCTAGTAATTATGTAACTTCAGAATAATAAAAGAAAGAGAAATATCATTGTATACGCTCTTGCATCACATATCATTTCCAAATATTGTTTTTCTTGTAATGTCTTTAGAGAAGAAATTACATGATAGCTTGATAAATGTACTACTGTATTACTTACTCTTTGAATGACCCTGGAACTGTTATCTTTCTGGCTACTAATGCCTTCATCAATCTGCTAACAATTTCAAAGATTGGTCCAACCATTTCTTTCTGAAGTTTACCATCATACTTCTGTTCTAGATCTTCCCTGAAAGGAGAAAAAAAATGGGAAGTTTAATACCCTAAACTGGATCAGCTACTACTGGCTATATCATCAACTTTATATAAGCTAAGCAAAAGACAATCTTGCTAGAAAACTGGCAAAATAAATGATCAAGCGTATTGGCAAATATTTTCTGAGTTATGACTGAAGCATAAAGTAAAGTAAAGTAAAATTTATTGATATTCATCATAAAATGACAATATAATAAAATGGACTACAGCATCTCAAAAATAGGTTAAAAAAAAGTTATCTTTGTATCATACAATTCAAAGTCTTAATACTTCTAGGTAAAAATGATCGCCTAAACCGTTCTGTCCGCATCCTGGATTCGTGTAAAATCTATGTGGTTTCATGTAAAAATCAAAGAGAGGGTGATCGGAATCCTCGACTATAGAAGAAGCACACTGACATATTATACGATCAATAAAATCATCCGTGATGGTAGAATACAACTTGATGGATTTATTCAAGTTGTCTAATTGTCCTTTAGAACAGGATGATAACCAAACTGGGCCACAGTACACAAGGAAGGACAACACCATTGTCTGAAAAAGCCAAAGCTGCTTATCAAAATCTAAGCCAAAGCCGGCGAGCCTACGAATACAATATAATCTCTGTTTAGCTTTTGATGCCATATTGTTCACGTGGGTATTCCAAGTAAGCGAGCTGCTGAAGGTTAATCCAAGATTTTTAAAATCAAGCATTCATGACCTTTCTAAGACACATGCATTGACTGTTAGGAAAGGCTTACTTGTTTAAATAGTACAACATTTTCTCTACCAACATGTAGGATGAACTAAAGATGATGTTAGTTGTATTACATCACTGCCACCTACTCTCAGTTCTCTGTTCCATGCGTGACCAATATGAACTCACCAGTATTAGCTAGGAATGCTTCTATTCTTCCTTCACTTTTGCCAATCATTCACCTTGCCTTTTAACTCAATGGAATAGCAACTCTTAAAAGTAACTTATATTTTTATATTCTTCTGCTTATGGCTTCCAGGTAGTTAAGAAAGCCCACTAGTTTGACTTCTACTGGGAAAAATTTTGTGTAGCATTTATTGAAGGCTCTTAAGTTTTCTCACAATTGAATACTATATAGTTCCTGTGTTGAGAACTACTTTTTCATCTTTACACTTGTATAGCAACAACTTGACCATTTTGTATATCATTTTGTAATGTGATACCATTCCCTGCTTTTGTTTATACCAATGGTATTTTAAATCTAGCCCAGTGTTCTTCTCTTACAAAATCACCCTTCATGTTTGCTTAGATAGAGAGAGAGAGAGAGCATTCTCCCCAAGCTATTCTTTCATGAGAAGAGCATAATGGGTCAAATAATAATAATATTTAATAATATTTGCTTTTTATATAGCGCTTTATACCAGCGATAGGTCTCAAAGCGCTTTACAGACGTTGTATTACCCCTGGTCAATGGTAACCTGTCCCAGAGACAATCCCTCCAGTCGGCAGCAGTTATATACTGCACTCAATGACAAGTTACCTCACAGGTACCCATTTAACCTCTGGGTGGAGAGAGGCAATTTAGATAAAGCATCTTGCCTAAGGACACAACGTAATGAACTTGGCAGTAATCGAACCAGCAATCCTTGGATCACGAGTCTGACTTGAAATGAATACTTTCAGTATCACACACAGAGTTAAACTTACAAAACTGCAATGATCGGTAATTACTTAGAACTTACTCTGCGATGTTGAGGTCGAGGGAAATTGTCTCTTCTTTTGAAAAACTCATGATGAGAAAGTGATACCTTGTCTGACCCTGGACAATTGGAGGATCAAGACTAACCTAAAAATAAAAATCATAAAAATAAAAATATAATAAAACAACTGAAAATTGATTTCCTATTTGATATTCCATCACCAACTCTTGTTTTCAATTAAAAGAATCTACAATTAACCATGAAATTTTAAATAATTTGCAAACCATGATAGATTGATCAAGATTGACAACTAATCAACAAAACTCACACATGAAAGCAAAATAAAGCATTGTGGTAAAAATATTTAAAAAAAAGCAGGACTGTGAAAGACAAAGCCAGCGACTGTGACTTTTCTTATTTACCAGGGAGGGGATGCGAGTGCAATGAAGAGGCGGGGGGGGGGGGG
>JAIPMN010013105.1:0-19279 GCA_020650975.1 Apostichopus californicus | reverse complement strand
TAGTCTAACAGTAATGATAAAGTAGGTTATCTTTTCTCGGTTTCGATAAGTAGCCTAAATTAGCGGATCGATTATCGTGGTTACCAAAGGGGGTCAAGGCCCGGATTATATAGTTGCAGAGTCAAATGTTCCTACCACGCCGAGAACTGACCAAGCGCTGATTCAGTAGACCTTAAAAATACGCCGACATACGTTGGTTACTTCTAATGAAAATGTTAACAAAACGAGTTTTTATTCTGATTACGTTGCCATTACGACGTTATAAGGTTATCTACTTTACAATATTTCAACATAACGTACGTTGTAAATACGTTAGTAAAATAGTAAAGGTGTGAAAGTTTTCTACTAGCAAATCTTGCAATATTCACACATAGCTAATGACCCTCGATCTGTCGAAAATTCAATGTGTTGTGACAACAATATGGCTTCTCCGAATCGGCTAGTTATTGAACTGTTTAATCCAAATCCACAAAATTTTGTGTCCCACAAATTTAGCGCAACGTTTTATTTTCATTTGCTATGAATCGAACTTTATCATTACTTTCATTATTCTCATAATGCACTTTTTAATGTGGTAGAATAAGGTGTTATATATTCTTTCAGGTATTCGTATCATATCCCTGTCGGTCAAGTATAGCCTGCACCTAAACATTGTTAACATGACATTAGTTTCAACAAAATATCAAATACCAGTTTTAACATATGAAAATGTGGTCGAGGAGTGAGCGATTCTCTAGATCAACCTTCAAATAAGGGCTGTTTGTGTGTTTAGTTTCTTTATCTCCTTCTTTGTGTTTGGTGGTATAGCTTTGTCGCATAATACAACAGGCCCTTGGGGCGGGCGTATAATGTGATTAAGCGGTACCTCCGTGATTTAACGTCATCATATAGTTTACGTCTGAGAATGTGATTGAGTTTACTGAAATTTATTCTTTGCTTTATTAGCATTATTGCTCATGACTTCCCTCGTCCATGTCATTCACTCCCTTCCATCCCCGGGTCTCTCTTCTCAAGTCCCTTCCCTCCGGCCCTATTTGTAACTACTCCACATTGAGCGATATTGTGGGCTTAGTCCCTTTTTAGCCCATAGGACTAACCTATATACCAGTCTGGTATGCACGTGACTGTGGCACACCTGAACAAACTAACAAGAATGAGGATGGGTCGTCTGCTGACGGGAAAAAAATTACCCAATTATAAGCAAGCCCATATAATGAAGCCATGCATGATATCATAGTGCCAAGAGAGAAATGAAAACTTGATGAAATCTTTAGATTATGGACAGTTTGTTTATATTATCTCAGCCATCATGACGAGAAATTATCACCAGTATGATATCTAAACTTTGTTCGTTCCATGACAATGAGAACAGTGACTATATACTCTGCTGGACCATTTTTGTGACTACAACACAGAGATCGTGTAGTTTAATTAAAGCGACTTTGCTGGATAGATTTTCATCATCTCTTGACGTTATTCTATAAGAAATTACATCTAAGTTTAGGTGTTGGGTAACGGTATATACTCAACAAGCATTATTTCAAATAATGAAATAAACGTGGAAAAATTGTGAAATGGTAAAATGAAAAGTGTCGGGACCACGAAATATTCATGATCAAATCACGGTTCAGTGATTACCCGCTTTCTAATCTTTATATGATGAACAACTCCCTTAGGGCGTTCATGTTTGTACTTACTTTGAGTAATGGCTGCATAGCTTATAAGAGAATTTTTTTTTGGGGGGGGGGATGATCTATTTTGAAATTTGTTTCTTTCCTTTTTCTGAAATGTCTAGCGAATATTGACTACTGCTGATTTTGTTAAAACACTTGTTCTTCATATATACATATAGGTACCGTACCACAACTTGAGCAGTGCACGCACGCGTCCAGTCCTGAAAAGGTTAACCATTGTCGGAAAATAGTCCAAAAGTGTCCTACTATAGTGATTTTTAGGGGGCATTTTTCTGAGTCATCATTCTTCTTCTTTTTCATGCTTGGATGTTGCTGAGGATGAAATAAATTACTGATGATCTAAAAATCTGGAGGATTGAGGCACTTTAGAAAACCTGGATGTCGTCCTTCTCTACTCTGCAACCAAGGTTCTGCAACGAGAGCTGGCAGATGGGTTGGGGAGCACTATGCTAACCTTTGAGCTCTTCTTACTCAAAATCTAAACGGTCATGGTGGCAAAAGTTGAATATGTTGTGATATCAATGGTGTCAATGGAGAAATTAATTGTAGTAAGACATTTTTATTCACTGACAAGCAACGTACCATCGGAAATGTTCATTGATGCGCTGCAGAAGCATTAAGATGGCGCTCTTTCAGACTGTGAAATGCGTCCGACCTTGACCATCTCAACCCTTGTTTAGGTTCTTTTCACTCCTTTAATAACGACGGCCGTCTGTGGTAAATCGTTAAGCGCGTCATGATTCAAGGTTGTCAGAAAAGGGAGTACGCGGAAATTGGATCAAACAGTACCAAAATGGTAATGAATAGGTGTTTTACGTATGTCAAGGTACATGTATTCATATAGAAAAATTAGAAATGTTACCATGGTGAAACCGAAAATGTATATGGCCCTGTGGGATACTTGGAATCGCGAAACATGGAAATGGTCGAAATGTGTGTTGAAGCTCTACCATGCGATGAATTTTGCACAATCTGATAGTCTCCCATACTTGACTATGAAAGAAACATACTGAGGTAGACATTGAAAACATATTCAGTTGTTTTAAGTCGAAAAAATCTCATGAGCGAAGCAGTGATTTTCAACGATGGGAGGAGATTGTTAAATCCGCGACTGATTTATGAAGGGGCAGGAACTTTTACGGCATGCAGGGACATGATCTGATTAATGAGACGGTGTGCCTGATGGGGCCGTTGAAAACGACTCCCCTGTAGCGAGGGTGCATGAGGTTTTCCACATGACAACATTATAAGTTTATACGTCATAAGGCATCTCGTGACTATAAATAGGTCTACCATTAGGTCTAGACGCAAGGAGAGGTCAGTTCCTCACTGATTGAGTGTAAAAAGTCTAGTAAAATTGTCTGGTTATGGTTTATCGTCATAAATGTCAATTGCAATGTATTCCTTTACAAAATGCCGTGATAACCATTGGAATACATCTTATGTTTCGACTGAGTAGAATATCCTACTATAAATACCGGTAGTTCGGCTAAAGCGCGGCATCTCATGGTCTTGCCTATAGTAACAGTAAATCTGGGATACACGTCAGCCTAGCTTATCAGAGTTTTTGGCTACGTTGGTGTCCCTTGATATGACTGAAAAACCTCTCTTGTCTGCAGGCTTCCATGCTCGGACGTCAGGTTTTAAATATCGTATACTAGAATAGCATATGCGCAATCCGTACGCTTTATCATGTATAACGTACATTGCTGCTATACGATCTATATTAAGACGCAATAGATTTCCCGGAATTAATACTTAGCCGTACCCGATGTCTTCTTTTTTACTCTATTGATACGGTTCCTTATCTTTACTTCGAAAGAAAATTAATTTTGGACGCCATCTTAGAAATTGAAGATATCGGTATATTAACGTCAACATCAAAATTGAAAGAAAACATTGTTATGAAAATAAACATTATATTACAGACTGTATGGTTTTATACTTCTATGAACAAATATTTTCGACATGTCCTAGATGTTTAAAAACTCCCGGTGTGAAAAGATCAACATATATCGACAGTTTAACATGTCGACAACTCCGCAGAGAGGAATTTCTGATTTCCGAAAATACGTCAACAACACATGAACACATGTCATGGCACGTGCGACAATTATGTGTTGCATGAATTACAGATAAAATGTTGTAGTCTACCGCGTCATAAGCAGAATTTTAGTATAGTCTGCTATGTGCTTGTGGTGATATAGCCTACATAACGTTGGAGTTGATATACTAGTATATCTAACCAAAACGTACAAATAAATTTGTCAGCCAATGGCCAATTTATCTTACGTTATATTATCACAGTGATCTATGACTGATGAAATTCTCAGTTTACTATTATTTAGCATTTAAAGTCATTAATTACAATACAACCTTTTTCTTTTATGTAATGCTGATTGATTACACGGCCATATATATGTTCTCTTCCAGATTGCAGGCATTCTTGTGTAACAGTGGTAACCCTTACCGATGAACTTGGTAAAAGGCGACGAGCGCCATCTATTTTACTTTACTACTTTTTATGACAATTGTCACTACTACAACTACTTTTTATGACAGTTGTCACTACTATTACTACTTATTGCGAATGGTCTTTTATTCCATTTTTACAGAGCCATTCTTGTGCTTTACAAGATCGTCTTATATTCAGGGTAAGCTTTAATTCATGATTGTTTGATAGGATTTAATTGCAGAGTGTATTTGATTTCGAAATTGCTGTCAATTAAGTAACCTAAATAACTTGCCTGTCACTGTGGATCGCCGTCCACTACTTTGCTATCCTAACGCGCGTGTGTAGTGTGGCCTTGGCCTTGACGTTATAAGATCTTTGTCACCATGTGCGCTACATCATGTTATTGCTAAGTTGCATACTATTATGCTTATACTTATTATCCTTTTCGTCGTTATCATAATCAGTGATGGATGATCAAACTTAGAACTAGTAACCATGATTCCTGGAGATTGGTGAAGGTGTTAATTAGTATTAAAATGTATTATCAGACCTGAGAGTTCTGTCATCTCCTTGGCAACCCAATTGTTCACCATAAGTTGGTCACATGATTTGTCACATGATTTGTTATTCTTTTTATTTCCTTAAGTGATTTGTTCGAATTCTTTTTGTTGGAGTAATTGAGATCGTTGGAGTCATTTAGTGCTTCGCTATGACCAACATCTGAGAATAATGAGACAATATTTAATTAAGTAAGAACAATACCCAATGTTTATGACTCCTCGTCACTCATGTATTGGTTCTCGTTGCACATTTAATTTACATTAATTATCCATGATAAGTAATTACCTTAATCTTTTATTTATGATTCATTTGTTTTGTCTTTGCAGGGTTTTATTTCTTATTGTTATTTGTTGTTAATACAAATACACTACATAGCAACATGAACCTGTGTTTTGGTCGTTACACTTGGAAATCGGACAATAATGAGATCATAGAGTGATCGTGTATATCCGCTTGAAAGGTTATATTGTCCGAAAAAAGAGCTAACATGACCTAACGTCTGTAATGCTTGTATTAGCGTATAATATCAGATACAATTATTGCCTTTTCTGCCCTTATGTGAAAGAGCATAATTTTAAAGTACAGATGGTGTGAAAATAGCATATGGACTGAAGATGATATAAACCATTTGAGAACTTCTTTGGTTAAATATTGATATTACTCCGACGGCGAGCAGACGGAAGGGCTGGGGTTCAGTATACTAAACTTGCTCCTCTTCTAGCTCAAAATCTAAACAGTCATGATATGGAAATTTGCAAATGCCATGGCATGCCAACTTAGGCTTCAGCCATCATGTAGTGGGTATAGCATATGCCAGTTGAAAACTAGTATTTTGTCTTTGACGGGCCTTGAAAGTGACGAGTTTAGTGTGTAAGTCAATGGAACGATAAATTGTGGTGCGACACCTATAACGCGATTATACAACGATCCCACTAAGCATAATACGTGCATTGTGGAAACTCCACGCATATATCACAAGTTTTATCTTCCCCTGTTATTTTCTTTCTTCCTTCTCTCCATCCTTTGTCTACTAATCCCCTTACACCTATCTCTTTGTGTTCACCATGCTCATTAACCTGTCTGTATTCTGTGCGTGTTTTTTGTCCCTTCTGTTACTGTTACTTGTCATTTAGCCTTTGAAGAAGATCCTGCTATAGATCGAAACGTCAGGCCAACTTACTTTTACACAAGTTTTAAGTTAACAGAATTATAGCTATCATTGATGGTCATCTTCAAAATATGCTAGAAAGTCAAATAATGGTTACAGATCATTAAACTTGAACAAGGGTGTGTCGCAACCATGTCATCCCATTCAGTTACGGTACTTCTCGGCTGTTTGCCCTCACTGCGGCATGTAATTGCATATATAGAGTCTTTTTCAATTTTTGTGAAATATTTCAACGGTTAGAACTTAGCACATCTAGTATACACCCCTCCTTTCTATACCTCCTCCTCCCGACCACGGCATAGAGCTGAGGATTCTAGTTCGCTGTGACGTACACTAATTAGCTTTTAAAGTAATTAAGATGCTGCTGGCGTTGCTGCTGGCGTTTGCACCTGTATTTCTCTCGCCTGTATTTCTCAAGCGGCAACAGACTGATATGAGTGTTGGATTAATTTATTTTACAGATGTTTGAACTCATGGAAGAATATATGTTGTTTGTCAAAACAAACATGCATACTAACTTATATATTGCTCGTTATAGTAATTGTCTCAGTATATAAGTTAATTGTGTTGAAAGCCTTTCAGTGACGTCCATAGAATTTCGACGCGGGGGTGGGGGGGGGGTGCAAATTATTAAATTTCCCCACGACTGACTTAGGGGTAGTAGGAGAGCATCCTAATCATCGCGGTGTACGTTATAGCACTATTAAGGAGGATGTGATGTCAAGAGAGTTTCATAGAACCATCTACCACCCCCCCCCCCCCACACACACATCGATTACGCAGTGACGTGACGGTTCATTTGATATTATAAGATATGTTTTATACCAACACAGCCGTAGAATCGAGAAGTAGGCCTAGAAACATTCTGCATAACCATAACATTAAATAAACTGGCAAGATATATGCATAGTGTTTCCCTCCTATTTTAATCATGTACATAGACTATAGGCTACACTTACTATTACTTACTAGAAAATATAGTCGTTTTTTCTATAAAAAATGGACAAATTTTCGATATTCTGGGATCATTGAATAGCCCACACTCAAGAATTTTTATCCGACCATAATTTAAAATTGAAGGATGCCAATGATTATTTCAAACCACATTGTAATAAACACGCATGCACGTATTCGCCTTCGTATGAAATGAGTTTGTAATTACTTACCGAATATGTAGTCATATACCTACATTACCCTAGCATATAACGGTCAAGTATTTGATTTATTTATTAACCCTTATAATATAAAATCCTACCGATGACAAATAGCAAAATGTTTACGTACCTTACCGTACTCCGAAATATCGATATGTATTCCGCGTGTTGTTATATTTCTTCGTCATATATAGCCTATGTGTTTGGCTTTACATAATAGGCTAGTAAGTACAAAAGCTATCGCTTACATCACGGAACATTTATTCATTGGCTCTATATATACTGCGCTATGAACCGAAGGTTCATACACCTTTATGTGGCTTCCTGTCAATTTTCCATGCTTAATGTTAATAATGCATTTCATGAGCCCATTATAGATTCTTGCCTTTCAGTGAAAACCAAAACACCCACGTAAACTGTAAATAAATAAACAGAAAGCATACCGCATTCAAATTGATACTATATATGTCTATGCCTAGATACTTCATTATCAATTTATGAGCTACTATGTACAGTTCCTCGACAATAAAATACAGAGATTTGATAAGAGATTGGGATCAGAATATATATAGGTTCATATTCATGTGAAGACTTATCCCGGAGTTTTGCATTGGCGATCGACAAAACTATACAGACATTTTCGCGACTCAGTAACACAAGTTCTATGTTTACAGGTACGGATCTAGGGAGATGCCCCCTGCCCCTTCCCCCATCTTCTGATTTGTTTAAGCACTAAAAATATAAACTTGCAAAAATGATCTTGTTCATACAAATAATAGGCTATACACATAGGCCTTATGGAAACATTTAACAGAATTTCAGGCGCGGGCCCGATAGTTTGGTAGAAATTTTGATGACTACCGCTACTTGTCCCCCGGGCGGCCGGGCCCACTCTTCAGAGAAATCCTGTATCCGCCGCGGACTTGCCTTTTGGCAAAATGTTAGAAGAAAGTTATGTACAAAATTTATTCCATTCAAACACACTTTATAGTTAGAGCGTAGTCAAGGGAAGCTGAGTGATGTTTTCCCGCCGAAACATGCAGATGTACTCATGCTACACAACAGGCAATATTCTAAGGATTTTAACTTTTAAATGGTTGTTCCCATTGACGCTCGTGGAAGAGTCCGGGGCCGACGTTGGTGGGGTGGGGGGCGTGGGGACTTCATGTTTTCGAAACCTGTTTAACCGTCCGGCAAAGAATTCACATAGTAACCGGTTTACGATTAAAAAGGATTCCCTATTATCCAGTTTACAGTCAAGATTGAATCGGTTGGCCTTACTTTTACAGCCTTTGGCCCTATTTAGCTATCCGTTGATTGGGAGAGGTATATAGTTTTGATAACATACGAGGCCGTCTTTCCCTTAAAACATTTCAGACCACGAAATAATCTGTCCAAAACGCACGTAAATTGCAACGAGCCTGTTTGCAGATTATAGGCTAAGAGAATGCGCTGCAACATTTTTACTAGTAGGCCTAAATTGAAAATGCCAAACCTGTCAGCTACCTTGTTTGGTATGTGGAAAGAACAATACATAACCTTATGGCATCAATACAACAAGCCATGCAACAACCATTGGGTACTCATTAACCACGTTATGTTGCGATAGTAGTAACCATGATATATAAGTGCACCCCCAAATACTCGACTGCGTTTGTTTTACACAGTGAGTCAGAAACACAGAAATTCAACACACTCAAGGCTATTTGAATGAGCACACAGTACTCACTATCATAAATAACAGTTCAGTATATATTGAAACAACACATTCACACTGAACTATAAGGCCACACGGTAACGTGATACTCGTACCGTTTAGTTAAGCGAATTGCATTTCATTAAATGATGATTTCTTCACATTATATATCAGCCTCGTCGTCTTGGATTGAAGGCACACCGTCTTCGCTTTCTTCGGCGATAACGTTACTGTTTGATGATAACGCCCGGTCTGAAGATAGGTAGGTTTAGTTAATCCTGTGGTAATAGTAATATAGGCGTAGGGCCTAAGTAAAAGTTACTAAGCACTCATACTTTCGGTGTTATTGTATTACTATTGCAGCATTACTAACATGGGCCTAGCCTACCGCAGCTAATTTATCCCCGTCCGACTGTTGCTTGTAACAGTGGAAAAGGAGTTGTAGACCTGCATCGGGTTTGTTTGAAGAAAGACATACATGTAAACTTTTCTGTTATTGTCAAACTCTTTCAAGTTTCAGTCTCTGTAGTAGGTCTTAGTCTTATACTGGATACTTATTGCCACATGTTGGTGTGAATAACTTTAAAATTAAGAAACAGTTACTGAAGGCTCAGCCATTGAAATTTCCCATCACAACTCTCCCACAGAGGACAACGTAGAACCATGCAGTTCACGTTAGTATGAAGAACCAGGTGACAAAGCCCTTGATTTCCTTTTGCTTAATGAAGCCAGTGATCTGACACAGGAACTTGAATGCTAAATGCCTGAACAGACTGGGCCTTTTTCTATGTGCAGCCTCCATAAATATGCATATGCATAAGTATTCTGTGTAATCATTCGACTTTGCACATAGTAATTGGGTGATGGGTATTGATTAGCTTTGTTTCAATTTATTGACCTGATGCAAAAGTTGGTCCTGTTTATTAGTCATGTGCATAGAAATGTTCTTAGTCTACTAGATTTCTGTTGTTGTCACTGATGTATTACCAGTTAAGTTTCTGTTGTGCATTCATGTTCTGTATGGTAATTTTTTTTTATTTTTCTAATGTATCACTTACCTGTTACAGTCATCTTTTCCTATCATCTCCTAGTTTTGAGCAGTGTAGAGTCCAGAGATTTTCAAATGTCGAACTTAGACCCAAAGATGAGGGCACGGATTTCATACCGATCACAGTTACTCTTCAGTGTGAGAAAGAGATACAGATCGCATCCTTGGAGGTTGTTACTAATGCACGACACATGGAAATCTATGATAATAGAGGGGAGTATACATGTACTGTCAGAGGAGAGAAGTTAACAGAGGAGGAGAGTCAGGGTGTAAATTACAAGAAGACGTTTGTTCTGGAGAAGTCCCTACCTTCTTGCTCTTTAAAGGTACACCAGAATTTTAATATGTAAAACTTCAAACATATTTGGCTCCAAGATGTCATATGGATGTGCTCATAACTACAGTCTAGTGTGTGAAGCAGACTTGTAGTATGAGTACAACAGCATGAGTACAAGTACAAGTAGAATTTCCCTCGTTATGAGTACCAATTTGGGTACAAGGCCCTTAACATGAATATGAGTACATGACTTTGCACTAGTTAATGCTGCAAGTGTGAGTACAAATCCAAAAGGCGCAGCACTTGTACAGGTAACCATGCTAGAGTACAGGTAGAAGTGGGTACTCACTACAAATCAAAGGTTAAAAACATTAAGATTGTGTTATCTAACAAGGGTTTTCTTTAAGAGCCGGTTGAGATGTTTCTGTCGCATCCACAGATTGACCAATGAAGATGGTCTGGCCTGCTTCTCTTGCAAGTAATTAAATGGTGTGATCGTCGTTTCTGGGCAAGCTTCCCTCAGTTAGCAATATCATCATTTCTTGAGTATTTACATGGTCTAGTAGAAATGTGATGTATTTGCATCTTAGAAAACATGCTCTATTGATTAATGACATTTTGATAAAGAAATATAGGAAATCCGATCTGACATACTGGAAACCATTATAATGTAAAATAATGTAAGCTCAACTACAGATGATGTAAATACATTCTGTTGCTTCTTTCTCTACCAGCTGTTATCCTTAGCTGAGAAACGCTGCCTGAAGGTATTAAGACTGGCTGTGATGGTGTGCAAGGTCGGTGAAGAGTCCGAGCTAATTCTGCCGAAGAAGCAGATTGACATGGTGAAAGTTCGCCAGTTACTTTCCACCATGTCACAACCCGTTCCAGAGAATGTTGAACATCTGATGCAAACTGTTGAACAGTATCAAGAGGTGAGTGTAAAAAAAAACTCATTGGACGTTACCTATTTGTTTAGTGTTGTTGAGTCAATCATATAAGTTACTTGTATTGCCAAGTTCATTTTTCAACCACAACTTTCTTCCAAAATGTTTGCTAAAGAAATGCCCCAAAAAGATGGGGGTTCTCATGTACCTGTGGCTCCTGTGCCTATTTTGTACCAATGATCTGTTCTTCTATTTCCTCCAATAGTGTTAACTTTTATAACAACTCTGTGCCGTTTTTCAGAATCAAAGTTCCGTGTGGAGCGATATACAGCAGCGAGCGCAAGAATCGGCCTCTCGGGACACTTCGGCGAGCCCCATGGTAGGAATGTTGTCAATGTTATCCAGGAGTGGTGAACTAGCCAGGCTTAGCTCACAAACACAAGGTGGCAATGCTGATTCTAATGCTTTGACAGAGGCTATGAGTAAAATGATGGCATCAGCTTCTGGTCGTCATGGCAATGCTCCCGGTGCAAACAACGAACTATATCAATCTTTACAAGGGATCTGCAAGAATGTCTCTCAGATGCCACGTGACGAAAGACAGCAGACCGCCAAACCGGATGAAAGCGAGAAAGCGGAAAAAGAGGCTTCCGGGTATGTGAAATTTGAGAAACTTCTTCTTTTTTTTTAGTCTAGGCAAGACACGACCCATAGGGGTTAATGGAAGTAGTCTCAAGTATGTTTTGTTTGATCTATCTAGATGCTCAAAAGTGAATGAAGGAATCTTCTGTCCACATCAGTCTGATTATTTAACTGTTGATCGCATAACTGAACAGTTTCTATCCAGCAAACTTGTTTGAAGCTAATTTAACATATAAAGAGTTAGCTGTGACTATCATCAGTGGCATTAATGCTACAAAAATTGTGGAGAGGCTTACATGGAATTTCTTTGTTTTTGTTTTGTTTTGATGATGTTATATTTTACCCAATGTTAGTCACTGGTGTTACACTTTATTCTTACACATGAAACAGAGAAACTTCTGTTCAGCATGTACATGTAGTATAATGACTAACGATATCAGTATATTTACATATAATATAAAAGATTATGCAACTATTGAAGCCCAACAAGAGAAAAAGTTATAATCCTGTTTTAAGCATCTCATTGATAATCTGGATGAGATTAATGCCCGAAAATAAATTGTGATTTCGAATGAAATGTGACTTTTTTAACATATGCCCAAATTTTCCTTTGATGATCAGAAAGATAAGATTTGCTGTTTGTCACTATCTGTTACATTGTTTGGGGTAATAAGTTCGGGACAATGTTATTTGATGCTTTTCTTCTTTTATTATCAGACTCCACAAAATGCCACTGCTTCCTTTCACAATCTCAAAACATCAAGCCTTCATAACAACCTCTGCTACCTTGCAACACTATCACCGCTATCCTCTCACACAACCTCGGCTTCTCCCTTCCCTTGTCTCTCGTTAATACCTTCGCTCCTCACCTCACAAAAGCCACAGCCCAACTGCCCTAAACCCCTCTCCTCATCTCTAGCTCTATCCTTTAATCCTATTAGCAAGTCTTTACATGTCTAAGTTATCCCAGCTTTGTAATCCCCTTAAGCTATCCCTAGGACATAAGCAGCTTTCTTCTCCTTACTTGCAGACTTCATAACACTATCCAAGAAATTTGTTATCTTTGTTGATTTGTCTTTATCATTATTTTGTTTGGCAACAGATCTGAGAAAGATCAGCAGTCTGTTCCTGGTAGCCAAGGATTAGCTGCGATGCTTCAAGAGACCATGGCTGCCCAACTACAAGCATTGGAAGAAAGAATGATGGGAAGACTGGAGAAGAGACTCGATGCCTTTGAAAAACATATAGAACTAAGATTGAACAGGATTGAGGTACTAGTCGAACAATTTGCTTCAAACAACAACAAGAAGCAGTCAAAAACTGAAGGAGTGCAAGGTAACCACGGAGACTTAAAGAATGATGAAAAGGCTGGAGAAGACACATGACGCTTTTGAAATACATGTAGGACTAAGACTGCACATGATTGAGTTACTAGTTGAAAATTCAGCTTCAGCAACAAGAATAAGCATTACAAACTGGAGGAGGGCAAGGTTACCATGGAGACTTAAAGAATGACGGAAAGGCTGGAGTAGAGACTTGACCCTTTTGAAATACATGTAGGACCATGGAGCTATAATCTGTTTATAGCTCCATGGTAGGACTAAGATTGAACATGATTGAACAAATGAGCTTCAGCAAACAAGAAAAAGCAGTCACAAATTTAAAGTGAGCAAGGTTTACCATGGAGACTGGCAGATATTCTAATCTGAGAGTATTAAGTGATAAATGTTGGCAGAAAGCAGCCGACAATATTCTGGCATGTTGCGGTTGGTTGATCGATGAAACAATGAGCTGTTGAAAATGAATGTCGTACATGAGAGGGTAGTATTGTAGCTTCAAGCACTGTGTTTAAATGTAGAAAATCGACCTCATTTTGGGTGAGCTTTAACTTTGTGTACCACCCTGGGTTAACTTGCATTCTGTCATGGAGAGATGCTTTGATAATGAGGGGTTCACAAGTGTGCTAGGGATAGGAGAAGTTGGTTGTTTTTAGTACCTCAGATGCTCGTATAGCACCACACGATCTTCTTAATTATATGGAAACAATTACTCTACTTGTTAGAAATATCACATGTTGTGCATGTTGATCTTAGGCTTACAACACAGGGCTCAGTGTCAAACTGCAATATGTGATGGAAAAATACATCAATTTTCTAGCTATCATACTTGATGACAGTTCTACTAACTTTCAACTCTTATGTAGTTTTGAATAATACCCCAATCTTGTGCTTGTTACTTTGTAAATCAATTTGAACAGCAATCATTTAACATAACTATGTTTTGCGACAGAAATCTCTTCAACCAGCGTGGTTGTGTGACATGTATGAGGAATTTGAAAGTTTTAGCCATAGACACTGTAGACACTGGAAATATTACAAAAAATACACATTCAACTGCAGTAAAGACAAAAACGAACCTTCTGGGTATAAACAAATATTGTGAAACAGATAAATTTCCTTCCTTCAGTGTGTACAGTTGGATGTCAGTTATCCAACATGTTTCAACAAAGTTTCAATTTTAGAACGGTGGTTTCAATGCCAACTAGTAGTACAAACAGTTTGTAAACCAGGTCTACATAACTTTTTCTTTCTTGTTCTTTTTTATTATGCCAATGGTCAATTCTTTGATATTGAATGTGTTTCAGTGCAATAGTTTATGATATTACCCACAAAATAAACAAATTTGTCAAGGGTTTCAAATCTTGTAATGTTTTTATATTTATGTTACGTATATGTGTACATTATTACATGGGTTGTCTGGAGTTACAGCTCAAACAAAGCACCGCTTCTTTAAAACTGAAGTCTTAAGGTGAACAAAATTTGGACCCTCCATGCCTATAGGTACCTCAATGAAAAGATTACCTTCCAAAACATTGAACTGGTTAAAGCTAAACCAACCACTTTACTGAACTCTTGTTCCACAGGGAATTAAATTTAGAAACCGTAGCATCTCAGTATGCAGATAAACCAGAACCATTTGGATCTGGCAATTGCAGTGGTCAAACCAACTTTTATCAGAAAATGCCTCTTTAGTTTAAGATAACAGCGAACTCCATACTCCTATAGAACACATTCAAATATATTTTTCATCACAATTATATCCTCCTGAGCTGACAAACTTCTGCCAGTGAAAATTTTTCATAAATTAATTACTAATAGTAACAACAGATGCTTCTTACAGCTAACGATTTGTGTAACACTGCCTTTGAAATACTGGAAGATCTTTAATGCAGAGCAATGTTTGAAAGTTTGATAAATACACAGAAATATTTGTATTTCACACTAGTGTTATGATTTTTTATTTATTTATTAATTTTGTTTTCGACAGTGAGGTATTAATCCTGGGATCCAACTCTCCCCCACCCACCCAAAGAAAATCTGCCAACACCACCACCCACCCCACCCCCCCCCCTAATTCTATATAATGGCTGAAAAAGTATATATCAGTAAATGGAGTTCTTACTTAGATCAATAATCTGCAGAGAAGAGAACGAACCACATCTTTTACATTCAGAAAGAAAGTTGTATTTTTCTTTATCCAGGTGTCAAGTGGACAAGTATTCTAGTGAGTACACATAACATATCACACAAAATAGAACAATAATGCATCAAGAAGATAATGGCAGCAAATTGCTTGTAAATATTTCCGTCGTATCAGTGACAATTACAAACAGGATAATTGGGGTCATCCAGACGCTGGGCTATCGGGGATATCCAACTGTTGATTACTACTGTATTATACTGGACATTTGTCAAGGTGACACTTGTGTGAAACTGATAAGTTTAATGAGGATACTACATTATGGATCCATGCATCATGCGTTGCATTGTTATCTTTAGACTTAGTTTTTGAAATTATATATTTCACTGGCGAGTGGTACCCTAAAATATCATGACCCAATCTTTTAGGGCAGAGATAGACATGAAATTGATCTGGCAGGCCATGATTGGAAAACAGAAAACAAGTGGGTGGCGTTCTTGCCCAACTAGATATGCCAAAGTAATTTGAATTTAGCTTTAGACACATGATTTGCAAATACAGTATTATTTTGCAAGCAAACAGACACATCTTTGGGTGAACAGGGAGGGGGTGGGGCGGGTGAGGGAGAAGGGCATTATATTCAAGTCTGGAAAAATGTCCTTGATATAAAAAATAACCACAATTCTTATCTCCCCATATAGCATCACATATGTATGGGTCAAATTCAAACCATGGTGATCACAACTTGGGTAATATTCACACAATTGACGGAAAATGAACAAAAAATTGAAAGACATGAACGTTCAATAAGGAGGGAGTTTGCAGTTTGCAAGAAATTACTTTACTACCTCAAAATGTACAATCACTTTGTGCACTCTCAATATCACCCATCTCAGGTTCTAATACCATACAATTTGGTCTGTTTTATCAAGAAAGACTTGAATCCCGCAAAGAAACACGAATCAACAGAAAAACTTCCCCAAACGCTATCCAATAGGTTCCATGAAAATGTAGCATGGACTGTCGCCTTTTTCAATTCTCTACAGCTTGAAAAGATAACTGCAAATAATATTTCAGTAAGTGAAATTGTTTTCACTTTCTACGAGAGGTAGACCAAATCCCCTAACTCGAAAAATAAATTAGTTTGTCTTTTTCAAGGTGTTCCCTTTGTTAGAAACAAAGCTTTACTTTGCTCTTTATCAGTCGAGGACGGAATTAGCGATATCTGCCAAAGCTTCTGCCTCTCTTGCTCCTTGGGTGGTCAAAGCATCATTTAACTGCCACACGGTGATAACACCATCTGCATCCCCTGTTGCTAGTAACTGCTTCCTGTACAAGAAGAGTAGATGGGAGATTTGTATAACATCACATTCATACTCGAAGGGTTGTTTCGCAGGTCGAAAGTATTTTCAAGAAGGTTGGGAATCAAAACAGGAAGGGGCACGGTGAGCAGAGAGAATTTCATGTGCCATTCCCAACTACCAAGGGTACACTTACTGGCAAATATCAGCCCCACAAGTGTTGTTCAGTTTTGAATGAATCTATTTCATGGGATATGGTGAAGACATCCTCCATTCACCTCAGAAAAGCTTCCCCACCAAAACAGAACAAATGACAGTGTACCACTCCCCATTCCACAAAAAGTTGCTTTCTGAACCCCCACCCCTCGCCTTTACAGAGTCTTGACCACCCTGAAAATACCGCTGCAGCTTTTGTGACTAAACCTGTTAAATGAAGGCTTCCACTCTTCCATTTGTCTTTGGAATAAACACATCCTAATAAGAATCATTACTTAACTCTCAAAATTGCTTGATGGGTTAAAAAGTTTGACAAAGCAGTGCTGGATCAACAATAATCCGGAACCCTAGGACACCACATGCTTGCCCCACGCCCACCTTAAGTTTTACAGAAAAACAAAACCATGGTGTGTCAGGCCTCAAAATTGTTCAAAGCAATGAATGCATTGACATTAGGAGTCCCCAAGACATGTACCTGGTGGAAACTGCAACACCGCTACAAAGTTTGAAAATCTTAGACAAGATTATCAACACCTTCCTGAATATGATTTTTCGGTATCAATCAATCAATCGATCAATAGGGGGAGTATACATGTACTGTCAAAAGGGGAGAAGTTAACTGAGGAGGAGAGTCAGGGTGTAATTTGCAAGGAGATATTTGTCCTGGAGAAGTCCCTACCTTCTTGCTCTTTAAAGGTACACAATAATTTTATTATGTATGTATGTATGTACGTATGTATGAATGTATGTATTATAGATCCTCCTGCAAGCAGGAACTCGCGAAGAGGCCTCATTGGCATATCAAAGCTGCAAGCTGACCAAAGTCAGTCTCTTAGATTCATATTTAACGTCCATGATTATGAATTGTCAATTGTCAACAACTCTGTAACTGGACGATATACATTAATCTTGGAGGGACTCGAACTCGGGACCTTATGATTGGAAGGCACCAGCGTTAACCACTGAGCTAAAACTCTTGATATGTTAAACTTCAAGCATATTTTGGCTACAAGATGTCATATGGATGTGCTAATATCTACAGTCTTGTGTGTGAAGCAGACTTAAACGAAAGCATAAAATTTTGAAAATGATTGATTTAAAACTTTGAGTGGAATGGTACTACATACCTAACCCTCACGAATTGGTTACCAAGGTAACAGTGGCATTATATATTTTGTCCAAGTATAAATCATCAGGTTGTATTTTGACTTACTGACTCTGATTAAATTCTAAACAGAAGACTTCTTTCTTCTCCGGACTTGCTTGCAACGAATGCACAGGAATGTTTCGACTTCTCTGCAGGTCATAAATGAGGAGTTGGCCTTCGCCAGAAGTAACAGCGAATACCATTGGACGAACTGGAGACCACTGGACCGAAAACAAGTATCCAGCTCCTGGTTCTACTGAAAGAATGTGTCTGGCCTATTTGAGAAGAAATGAGACGGAATTAACTGTTAGTTAAGTATTACCATTTAATATCTCTCGCTATGAAACAAGACCATACTTTCATTAAACTTCAAAACCAACGATCTGTTCTCAAAACTATGCTTAACTATCCTATCCATCTAAATTGTCTCTTTTGGTAGTCTACAATAACATTGGCAAATTGAGTTTTTTCGTCTCTCCTAAATGTTCACAAGTTCTTACACTAAGAAATCAGGGGCGTTTTGTAAAGAAAGCAAAACCAGTGAAAACATCCTGGTTTTCTTTATAGACTGATAGGAGACAATGTATTTGTGATCTTTGAATAAATTTATGGAAAGAGGTATCTTACTGGTTTGTGTTAAAGTAAGTTGGCCTGACTATTGATCCTAGCAGGATCTTCTTCAGAGGCTAAATGACAAGTGACCCTTGCCATTTAGCCTCTGAATAAGATCCTGCTAGGATCGAAACGTCAGGCCAACTTACTTTTACACATTCTCCTACACAGGCTCTCTAGTGGATAAGCAGTTTGCTAACAGTTTTATTTTATTTTGATCTTACTGGTTTGCAAGTTGATGCTCAGTATCAAGTAGCCACATCTGAGTATTAAAAGAATATATTTCTAGATTCCAAAATGACATGCAAAACACTCAACATATTTGGTTCAACTTTATGATGAATTAAAAAAACAAAAAAAACCACTTCCTTACCTCCAACATGCTATAAATTCTTGCAGATGTGTCAATCCCACAGGCTAAGAAGAGATTTCTGTGAAATGGTGAACAGTTGACAGAGTGTACAGGGCCGTTGTGAGGTTCAAATGCAAACGTAACAGGAGAATACAGAGGAACAGATGGCATGACTTCACCTGTAAGAGATTGTTCATATATATAAGTAACGCATTCACACCAGTAGAATCACTGTGACTTAGACAGAAAAGTCCGGGTTTGATTCCTACCTTCGATTGATGAGTCTCAAAAGGAAGTGGAATTTTCTGGTGTGTTGATCTCCAATAATTTTTTTATATCTGTCATACCACTTGCTACACATAATATATATATATATTAATTAGGGTATAACCTGTAAGATATTGTTCATATATATATGACACGCATTCACACCAGTAGAATCACTGTGACTTAGACAGAAAAGTCTGGGGTTTGATTCCCACCTTCGCTTGATGAATCTCAAAAGGACACAACCGGTCGTGAATGAAGTGGAATTTTTCTGGTGTTGATCTTTAATAATTTTTTGTATATCTGTCATACCACTTGCTAC
>JAIPMN010013104.1:0-10879 GCA_020650975.1 Apostichopus californicus | reverse complement strand
CTCATGCATTTGATTCTCTTCAGGTGACAAGACTTTTGAGGATTATTTTGAAGAATATTATAAACTTGATTACGAAGATCTGATCGGTGACCTGCCGTGTAGGTTTAAATACAGGACGGTCGTGGCCAACGACTTTGGTCTGAGTGCGGAAGAAATACTTGGTGCCGAAGACAAAGAGCTTAACAGATGGGTGTCGTTAAGAAAAACTACCCAGTACAGGTAAATGTACATGGTAATATGTAGGGTGTCGTTAAGAAAAACTACCCAGTACAGGTAAGTGTATATGGTACCAGGTAGGGTGTCGTTAAGAAAAACTACCCAGTACAGGTAAGTGTATATGGTAATAGGTAGGGTGTCGTTGAGAAAAACTACCCAGTACAGGTAAGTGTACATGGTAATAGGTAGGGTGTCGTTAAGAAAAACTACCCAGTACAGGTAAGTGTATATGGTAATAGGTAGGGTGTCGTTAAGAATTAGATTACCAATGGGACAATGAATGAAAAGAGTTTAAAGTCTCAATGTGTGTTTGCCAAATTTTAACTTCGACCTTTCCAGCTTACTGCCCTCAAAGCTCAGTGAAAATAAAACCGTTCTATGCAATTTTCATATTAATAATCATTATTTTTATTGTGTTATCAGTCGTTAAACATTTTGAGCTGAAAAAATTTGCCAGATTTTTTAACAAGTCCGTAGATTCTACAAACTTCACTCAAACTTTGCAAGCCCCGCCCAACAGATCATGCGCCAATCAATTCTCTCTGTTTTGTTTACGACCGTTAGGCATAGGACTTATGAGTGGACGATACGCGTATATATACGTTACATTTTGTGAAATGAACATGCTGATATGGGCGGACGCAGTGATTTTACAGTAAATCGTTTGCACCATAAGGGCAAGAGAAAATAAATTTCTTTCTTTCGATTGCGACAGCTTTGCTCAATTAAACCCACCTGGTCAGAGTGCATTTAGAATAAGAAACATTGAATCTGCTTCGGAAGTTTGTTTTCCGAAATTCATTAGCAAACACATATTGAGAATTTAATTACAATATAAGCATACAAGGGTGTTTGTGAGGTGGAAAAAGAAACTAAAACTCCATTCACAGAGTGGTTATAGGTTGTTTTCTGATGTCATCAGTTGTGAATATGCAATGATATGGGTGCAGGAGCACTATACTCATCGTGATAAAACAAATTACTGAAAAATGAAATGAATCAAACTACAAGCAGATTACAATAATGTCACATGTGACTGTTAGCTGTTTAAATGATGCACTAGTTTCGTTGGTTGCTGGGCCAACTAATTAATCATCTTCCTTTTGTTTCTTCCAGGACAACTAACGAGGAGTTATCGGATTTGAGTTCATTCAAAGAAAGAGGACAAATGCTGCAAAAGAAGCAACATATTTTCACAAGTCTTTATGGGTAAGAACAGCTGAGGCACCAGCCAAGACAATCTGGGGGGGGGGGTGGTCACTTGGGGCAAGGCATATTTTTTTTGGGGGGGGGGAATATAACACTGATGTAGGGGATGGGTGTAAGGGGAGGGGTTTCCTCTCCCCTCTACAAGTAAATTGACTTAGACACAAAATGGTGCTATCATTTGATGTTTCCCATTAATGCATTGCATTGGAAGCTGTTTCTTATACAAACGATGAGCTTAGTTCTATACATTTTGGATAAGTAGCAAATCTGATTGGGGGAAAAATGGGGAGCAAGGGAACATCTGAATGGCAATTGCCCCCTCATGTCCAACTTACTCTAATTGGGTATGTGGGTCGGTTTTTTGCCTAAGGTTAGAGAACCCTACCAGCCTACTGAACACATTGCTTGATCTTGGTATAATGAGATTTATATTCTATCTTTCAGTTGTCTTGGAAACTGATTGTTTGCTGCCCTTATAGAAAATAAATTGAGATGCCCTACCTTGTTGGCTTGGCTAGAATGTGACTTCACAAATGCAGAAGGAACACGTTTGATACATGTTACACGTTTGATACCTCAGCCCCGCCCCCCTCCCACCCCACCATCTCCCCTAAAACCAAAAAAGCAATAACTGGATTTTAGAAGTGAAAACTAAATAATGATACTAATAATAATCAGTCATCCTGTAATGGAATCGTCAAATGCTGGCACAACTCTATTTACTTTATCATGTTTGTCTCTCACAGAGAGGAAGATGAGAGCAAGAATGAAGAAGAGGACGAAGATGATGAGGACTTGAAGACAGATGCCAAGACACCACCGGATGGAAGTAGTGAGGAGAAAGAAGAGCCGAGAGAACCCGAGATGGAATCAGGCAAAAAGGAGAAAAAGAAGAGCAGAAAGAGAGACGAACAGATGGACGAACAGACAGATCAACACACAGATGAACAGACGAGCAAACAAACAGATGAACAGAGGGAAGATGATATCCTGACGATGGTTGAGAAGAGAGACAGATTAGAGGTGGGAGAAACAAGTACTAATGAGGGAGTCATCAAACAAGCAGGGGAAGTCGAAGGGGAGAGCAAGAGGTCACGAAAAAGAAGGCTCGTGGAGGAACTGAGGAATAAGAAGAGGAGGAAAGTTTACCGAAGGAAGGAGATATCGGATGGGAGGTTGAAGGCATACGGTGTCAGACCAAAGGCGTATAAATACAAGATGATACAGCAGAGGATAAAGGACAAAAGAAGAGGAGGAGGCAAGAAAGTTTAATAGTAACATGATGAAATTGACGGGGACTGGAATGATGGACTCAGTATGTGATCGGTCTACAATCAAGGCTGTATATTGAGTGTGAAGGAGACTGGAATGATGGACTGAGTATGTGATAGGTCTACAATCAAGGCTGTTTACTGGGTGTGAAGGAGACCGGAATGATGGACTCAGGATGTGATAGGTCTAAGGAGACTGGAATGATGGACTGAGTATGTGATAGGTCTAAGGAGACTAGAATGGACTCAGTATGCGACTGGTCTACAATCAAGGCTGTTTATTGGGTGTGAAGGAGACTGGAATGATGGACTCAGTATGTGATAGGTCTAAGGAGACTAGAATGATGGACTCAGTATGCGACGGGTCTACAATCAAGGCTGTTTATTGGGTGTGAAGGAGACTGGAATGATGGACTCAGTATGTGATAGGTCTACTATCAAAGCTGTATAAGGAGACTGGAATGATGGACTCAGTATGTTATAGGTCTACAATCAAGGCTGTGTATTGGGTGTGAAGGAGACTAGAATGATGGACTCAGTATGTGATAGGTCTACTATCAAAGCTGTATAAGGAGACTGGAATGATGGACTCAGTATGTTATAGGTCTACAATCAAGGCTGTTTATTGGGTGTGAAGGAAACTGGAATGATGGACTAAGTATGTGATAGGTCTACTATCAACCTGTTTATTGGGTGTGAAGGAAACTAGAAGGATGGGTGTGGCCTCTCCTGTTTGAGAAATTGGTAAATTGGAGGGTACTCAGATGCAAAATGGTGCTACATTTTTGCAACTTTTGAAACAATGTTGAAGAATTTTTGACTGCTCATATCCCACCACCCCATCCCCTCTGAATCATACATGGTTGGACCCCTAAGGAGTTTCAGGAGACTTAACCGATAAACTTGACCCAATATACATAAGCACCGACAACGTTTTTGAGAATACTGTGTTTCTCAGTTTCAAAAGCTTATAGACCACAAGATTATGTTTTAGATTCACAACATGGAGACCAACTACTGATCTTGCACCATCGGTCTTATGAAGTCTGCACAATTAAACATACAAACATCTATCATGACACCGGGGATTGAATGCTACATTCATATTTCTAACTTAACTGGTGTGGTGAGACCTTAGAAAAAAAAATGGTCTTCTGAATGTCATTTTCTTTGGCCAATATTCTGCGATTTTATTGAGTGAAAGAAGTTTGCCTTGATCTCTTGACATATGTGTACCTTTTCCTTGGTAGTAACTCAGATGTAAGGCGTCGGATACTCTACATAGGTGGTGGGGGGTGGGGTATTAGAGAGGGGAGAGGAGATGGGTAAGAGTTTAGATGAGGGGTTGGGGAGGGGGATAAATATCCATCCATGCAACAATGCCAGTGACTTTTGAAAGGTTTAAGGTGGCTGAATCTGCTGTATATAATTCTTGTTAGTCTTAGCCACTGATGGAAGCAAAACCTGTTCCCTTGCCCCATAATTGTGTTGCCCCATAGGAGTGTTAGCTCAGTGGTTAACGACGGTGCCTTTCAATCATCATAAGGTCCGGAGTTCGAGTCACTCCAAGATTATGTCGTCCAATTACAGAGTTGTTGACAATTCATAATCATGGACATCAAATATGAATCTAAGAGACTGACTTCGGTCAGCTTGCGGCTTTCATAAGCCTATGAGCCTCCTTGCGAGTTCCTGCTTGAAGGAGGATCTAAAAAAAAATACAAACATAACCATAGACTTTACGCTTGAAATGCTTTGAATTTGTTCATGTTTTAAATATTTGCTAATTGATAAATTATTATCTGGTAGAATCAGTTGTCATATATAGCAAAGTAATGAATCAAAGAAATGATGAAATTGAGGGTCCATTTTCAAAGATTTACAAATGAAACAATAATGATATGCTTCAAGCACATTCTGTATTGTTCTCAAGCATTGAACTAATTCCATAATTGATAGGGACCAAGTATGTGCAAGTTGTAAGTTATATCTGGTAGTTTTAGAGTCAGGGAGATCTAATGATGGGCAGATATGACTTTGTCAGAATGTTGCCAATTTCTGACCTGAGGCAGAATATTAGCAGTATAACCATTAATAATATTAGTATATTTGTATGGAAACATGTTTTTGTCAAAATAATTATTCCCTCCTTTGTGACTCTCCCCCCTCCCCAACATCTCTTGCCCCTCCACAGTGGAAACAAATTGCCCCACTTCCCCTTCCCCAACCCCCACCACCAGAAAAGAGATGGATTGACTCTTTGTTTGAAGCTATTATTCATCTATGGCTTCAATCATCTGCTCTATGTGAATAGTAGACAAACCATTGAAGTTTTACGACTTGCAATATATCATGTTTTAAGGTAGGCCATGAGGATACAACCTGATATCTGTGGCTTCCTGGACAATCAAAATGTACAATTGACAAAATTTATGCATGAACATAGAAATTTGATTCCATTTATTGTTGCTGTGGTGTGTTTCTTTCTTATGTTTGAGTAATTTTTTTTTTTTTTTTACAATTTTAATTTTTTTAATTTCAAGGACAGAATGTTGAAATGTCGGAAGAATGGAAATTTAATGTTGATCGTTTTTTTAAATGTTTCCGCGAAAGTGAAAAACTATAAAAACTGGCTGCCAATTTTCTGCATCAATAGGCAGAAGCTAAATTCTGACGACCAAGGTATATGTCTGCATCCTTTCCAAAAGTTGCTGACATTTCAAGAATTGTTAAAGTGACAGTGAAGCTTTCAACATTGTCATACCAGACTTTTTTTATATGGTATACCAAAATGTCGCCATCTACCTTCCAGGCCTTGATTCCAGCGCCATAAACAGTACACATATATATCTGTATATGGCTCTGCTTGGTTCACCTGTCGCCTAAAAGAAGGCAATTGTCGGTCGGACGGTGATCCTGAAGGGGTGAGCGAAATCAGTCGTTAGTCGTTACTGTTACGTAACACGATGTTACTACCAATGTACCTATTTTTGTCTAGCTGCCGACTTTCATTCACTTCATTATTTTGAAGAATAAGGTCTTATTCCGATAACACTTATCATGACAAAACGTCACAAGCATTTGATGAGTCCCCTTCCCTCCCCCCCTCCCTAAACTCCTATGCGGACCTATAAGAACTGTTTTATATGCTAAATAGACCCTACGATTTCTATAGGATATACATAACTTTAACAATCAAACTATTTCTCCACTGGCACGAAAAAGGACACTGAAGGTGGGACGGAGGGGTGGTGCAAGGGGCTGGGCCATACAGTAGAGCCATACAGAGCACGAGCTGCCATTTATACGAAATGTACTGCGAAGGATTTTTCATTCTGACCATCATCACCATTGTACAGATGGACAGGCATTGTGTTGTCAATCTGATTCGTGTCGCCTTCGTTTTGAGGTTGCTTAGTATACTTTCGTTTTCATAAATTGCCTTCGTTTGTTTTAGATGAGTCCTGAGAGAAACAGGAAGGAAGTAACTTATTCAATAGGGAAATAAAGCCTGTAGAGAGCTTTACATAGGAATACCGGCATTGTGTAATTTGATTATTAAGGCTATAATATGCACTTTTCTGGAGTGAAGAAATCCAAAACTCCAATGGAAAAAAAATCGATATCAATGCATTAAATAACTGTTGCACATGAAGCATTTAATGAAAGGGACGTCCTATCGTAGGGCCTATCCATCTTTCTGAATATTTATATATTTTCCAACAGCGTATTTAAGATTTCTGAAGATCTAGTTCTACACTCAAATATGAATATGGCCCATCACTTTATCAAAATTACAACAATATGCATTACTTGTCAAATTAAGTTGACTTATAATGAAAAGACCTGATATCATTTAAGGATAGACTTGTGTACTGAGAGAGGGTACGTTTTGTAAAATAGTATTACCTGTTTGGCATGAGACCCCAAAAATATCTTCTTAAATACACAATTACATGATTTTTTAACGCTTTACTTACGATGCAATTGTAGCCAAGATCGAGTTTCCCAATAGCTTATAATATATGATGCTCTGTAATAAGCCTTTCCATCCATGACACAAGTACAAGTCCGTCAGAGTCAATCATGCACAGCACCCTCTATTATTTGATTTTGAAAACGGTCTTTTGATTTATCGCTGTTCTTTTTGATTCGGCAAATTGACTTTTTAGTTTCTAAGTGGCGACCTTACTTTTTTTTAAATATCTTTTGTTGTCAGTCCATGTATTTAATATGACAGCCCTATAGTTTCTTCTAAATCAATATTTCTTTGTCCTTTTGTATGGCATTAATTTAGTTTACCAGGCTTTCGTTTTTTTCTAGTTGTAGCTTTCGGTAATATTTCTCGATTCGCAATATTTAGATTTTATTGTAACCATGTTTACAATTTCACCGTCTCTTTTAATAACTTTGATAGATCTGTCGCCGATTCAGAATAAGAGTTTCATTTTAATTGAATACTTGCATTGACTTTGCAATATTTGGGCTTGTATGGAAAAAGTTTGAAGTTATAGTTAGTTTCACGAAGACCCAGAAGCCTGCATGACCCTCACATATGTTTGTGTTGCTCTGTGTTAGCGGTTTCCATATTGAGAATTAAGGACTTAATAGGAAACTAATCTTTTTTGCTACTGTAGGCCGGCGTATCTTCTTCGTTACTTCTTTCCTGATGTTTTAGCCAGTTATTGCACAAGGGCTAAATATTCACCTCGTTCATGGGTAGAAGGGTGAGGAGTGGGGGGCGGGGTACGTGCATGAAGTCCATCGGCGTGACTAAGTCGAATGGATGGGTGATACGTACATGTACGTGGACTCCGAGGTAGGTCATGTGGTTGGCAGACCTGATTTTGGTACGCTCCTAATTAACTTATAGATGTGTAGAATCATCTGTAAATAACTTCTGTTCATTTTATTGTTACTCATTTAGGAGGCTATAAGGTATCATCTTGCATGCTGCCTCACCTCAAATTCAAAACCATCTCGACGATTTCCCTCTCCCCCTCACCGGGCCCTGCTAATTGTCACTTCGATATCTTCCTCCTAATGGTTCAATGTGCTCAGTCAAACCAGGGAGCTGCTACTTAGAGTAGCAGCTCCCTGGTCAACTTATGTTTCGTGTGTAATGTAAGCAACCTTACTTTCCTACAAACCCAACCCAACCCATACCATAAGATAAAAATCTTTGGGTCACATAAGAACTTTCTGTTGCCCAATACTAATTTAGTCAGCACAGAATCACATATTTTGGTTCAGATTTCTAATAATAATAACCAGATAATAATCGAGGAAGCTGAACAAAGCCAATCGTTTCGCAACCGTCGCACTGATCTTGCTCAATGCTGTATTGATTATGGGTTCTTTCTGCGAATCACACACACGTTACGTCAGGAAGCCGTGATTCAATTCGTGCTCAGAGATGATCAAGCAACGTACGTGCACACGTTAAATCTACAATAACTGATTCTCATAAACATCGAATTTATCACTGACTGATATTGGCGATTATGTTTATCTCTTTCACTGCATTTGATATGGTAGTTTATTAACATCGCGTTTCTTGCAATTCAGCTGTGAATAAAATATTTCGCATTTCCTGTTGGAAGGGGTTTCTTGTGCTTGAGTTGCAGGTTGGTGGATTCTTTCTTTGAGTTTGAAGGTACAGTATCTATCCGTCCTACAAAAAGTTACCAAAATGCAATTAGCCTAAGCAGTGTAAGCACTCAATGTGTAGGTGGTTGCCATAACGCTATCGCACAGGTGTATAAACGTTTTGAACTTTTCGTTACAGGTTAAATGTGAGAGCGATTTGATTGGTGATGTAATGTATGGATTTCATCATGGGTAGGACTAAGTAATGTCCAGAAAAAAAGATGAAACAATGGAAGAAACTTGTTTCAGTCATGCAAATTGCAGGGTTACTATGATGTATGAGAGCGGAAACATATCCTACCAAGGCCTTACCATATCATAAGTTAGTGTAGACTTACCTGTAAGTTAGACCTATAGCTGCAGGTTCAGCCTAAGGTATGCGGACCAAGACGCTTTCATAGCCTGTGTTTTTGGTTTAGTCCTAGGATTGTGGATAGGGTTAGGTTCTCTGGACCACTGACCATAACCCACAAAACAAACACTCAATTTGCCAACTGGATACTGATGGGATGGATTTACACAAAAGTTACAGAATACTATCCAATTTTGCTGACCATTCTAGCCTAGCACCTCAAAATCCCAGGCATTACCCATGGACTTAGTGAAATGGAAATTAACATCAATTGCCAAAAAGAAATTAAAATTAAAATTGCAAACAATTTAAAAAAAAATTCAAGGCTCAGTTTGGTTGCCTGGAAATTCCTTTATTTTCTGCTTTTCATCATAGCAAACATGATATGTATGTGGTGCTTGCCTTTTAACACTCAACTCAGATACCCGAGCAATACAGGTTCAAATTTATTTCTCATATGGCATACAAAACTGAAGTACAAGTAGTAATTATTAAAACTGAGGAATGAT
Organism: Apostichopus californicus; assembly: GCA_020650975.1. NCBI lineage: Eukaryota > Metazoa > Echinodermata > Holothuroidea > Aspidochirotida > Stichopodidae > Apostichopus > Apostichopus californicus. Next base: position 1,673 of record JAIPMN010013104.1, on the reverse strand, counting down.
GACATATGATGGACACTAGAATAAACAATGCTGTTTATCAAAGCTAGTGACCATGCGTAAAAGAAAAGAAAAAAAAGTTTTATGCAGGTTAAATAATTAAGTACACGTCGCATGTCTTTATAACATTAACAGGTAAATTGGTATTGCTTCTGTTGATAATTATGAATGAGCATAGTTTTTAGACTTTTGAAAAGCTTGCAGAGAATTATTTAATTGTGGAAGGAAGTTTGTGCTAGATTTTATAAAAAATAGTTTTTAAGCTGTACTTTACCACATTTGTACAGTTTTATGGCTTGCCACAATTATTATTTCGCCTATTAATAGAGGACTCATTATTTGATGAATAGCATCAGCTAAGACACTAGGTAGCATACCATTACCGTACTTGAATACAATCCCACCAATGTTGTACTCGAGTGAAAATCTTTAATCTTTGAGGTTATAATTTATCAAGTTATAACTGATTTGTTGAAAGCCTTCTAGGTTTCATTGTAAGTAGTAGTTTGCTCAAACTATTCTGTAAAATTTGTAGAGAATTTAAGAAAGTAGTACATACTGTACCATTAACTTCAATTGCATGAGGGAGCCGAAAATTAATAAATTAATAGTAAATTTGAATTGCTGTTTCACAGTTGGAAGAATGTTTCTAATATGATAGAAAATACCAATGTACATAACCGTTTACATAAATCATTAGTATGTTGGTTCCATTGATAAATTTTCATAAAAAATCAATCCTAAGTACTTTGTACAACAAGGTAAATTTAAAAATTTCAATACCATCAAAAGAAAAACTATCGTAACATGGGTGACTTTTATTATGAGCATGAAAAATACTGTAGAGCTCTAGTTAAATTGCCAGTGTGTCGAGTTAACTTACAGTTTGCATCAAACTAATCCTGATGTTGTCTGAGAGTCAAGTTGACCTTCTTAAATTTTTGTCAGCAAGAAATACATACATGTGTATCATCAGCAAAGAGGCGAGTGGAACAAATATGGAACAACATTTTGAATATCATTAACGTAAAGTAAAAGGAGTAAAAATCCCAAAATGGAACCTTGTGGATCTCCAGTGCTGCCTTCAGAATACTATGAAAAATGAAAATGCATACATTAATAGCAAAAGTAAATTGTCTCCAGTTGGATAAATAACTGGAAAGCATATTATAGGCATTTCCACGAATCCCATAATGTGAATTTCTTTTTTTTTTAGTGGAAGGAAGTATCTAGGTCTATAATTTTTGGGCAAAGTTGGATCACCCTTTGTGAATAATGGAATAACTGTTGCATCTTGTTGTATATTGAGTGTGTAAACATCAAGTGCACAATAATTCAATCTTGGTCTCGAGATCTTGAGAAGGGTAACCCTCACAAATCTCCAACTTTAATGTTAAACATCCTTTTGGAACCTCTTCTTATTTTGCTAAATTTAGTTGCTTTATGGCTTTTGTTGTGGGCTGGTATGGATGTACTTACAGTATAACTAAACATTATTCTTAGCACTTAATTGGCCAGCCAAGTTCAAGATGTAAGAATCTTGTAAAGTTTGGTATCTGGAGCACGGAAACCGACACAGATGTTACACTTGTGAATACCACTTGAAAAATACAACAATATTTTAATTTGGGGCAATGTACTTTTCATTTCATTGATGTTATGCAATTTCTGGATTC
>JAIPMN010013102.1:39416-50871 GCA_020650975.1 Apostichopus californicus | reverse complement strand
TTTATTATCGTTTAGTACGGGTCTTTTTATATTGTTGCTGTAGGCTTTTACATTTTATGCCTTATTGGTTCTATATATTTAATATTTAGGTTTTTGTTACTATTTGTTTTTTGGTTTACATTTGTAAAGCGCTTTGAGCAGCTTCGCTGATGATAAGAACAGGAAGTTAAAGGGATATACATTCTTAAAGAGCATAATATCTTCCACATTACTGCTATTAAATACCACAGTATCTCAGTATCTTATCCCTAATTAGAGATATGCTTGGTTTGACAGGCTAAACCTTTCCTCACTCCAGGAAGTGGAAAACAGTGTGTGGTCTGTAAATGTCCTAACGGAAGATGTCCTTAAGTTCAAAGGCTTTCCTTTCCTATATTTTAACCTTCTCGTTGAGTTATCCTGAAACTGTGGTAATTTCATTGGAATATTGCTAGCAATGTTTATCTAAACTAAAGGATTTCATTAAAATATAAACTAGACATTTTATTTTCCTCTCTGGATAAATGGCTTGGACATTATAAAGAGCTCAATCGCCATGACGACATCATTTCACTCTGTGATTGCCAGATGCATTAAAAAAATAGCACAAAATTTTGACAAAAAAACAACTGACGACAATTTTCTTTTACGTAATCTATCTACTTCAGCCACTGAATTATCCCTGGTTTATTAAATTAATGGAGGTACTGACTTGTTCGTAGGAAGTAGTTAACCTCGGCCTCTTCACCATCCACAGAGGCACTGAGTGTATAAACGCAGGCATCATTAGGGGCATCTGCTGGAACAACTGCAAGGTATGGGTACGCTCTCATAGTCCATTCCAGAGTCGCCTGAGCAGTTACAAGGATCGTAAAATCAACTTCGGTGGTGTCACCTGTGAAGGCATATATAATGACAAATTGAAGTACTGACAATGATACATTAAAAGCAGTCATATTGTATACAAATTGCCTTAACAGAACTGGAGAACGAATGCCAACATTGTAAAGTCACGTGAGGTAACCTATTAATTTTATTAAACTGAAAAACTGAACTGAAAATCCAGACTTGTCCAAATTCTCTCTTGACAACCCCCCCCCCCTTCTTCTCCTCCTACCCCTCTCAAGCCAATCTACTGCTTACCAAAAGGAGATTCTTCTATGAAACAAGATACCTGAGATAATTATTAATTTTCTACAATCATGAAAAAAATTAAACCAAATTTACTTCAAATGGTCTTGTGTATGCTTAGTGCAACTCTATTAATTGAGAGATGTCAAAATAGTTAATTTAGTTACTGAATAAATCCTTCAACTGTAAAATAATTGCTTTAACCAAACAGGAGGCAATTACAATAGTTCAAGATGTATTGTGACATGTGGCCATTTTGAAGTTATTTAATGCTTCTTGCACAAAGAAATTGGAAACTAACTAGCTCTTTGAAGTTAACAATTCCTTCAACTGTAAAATAATTGCTTAAGGCTAACAGGGAGGCAACTACAATATTAAAAGATGTATTGTGACTCGAGGCCATTGTGAAGTTACTTAATTCTATTTGCACTGTAAAGAAATTTGAAACTAACTTATTTGTGGAGTTAATTTTGATAATTTATCTTCTTGCTGATTGATACCAAAATTCAATATTAAATTTGGAGTGCACATTCTTCATCAGTTTAGCTAGTCAAGTTGAACTTCAAAAAACAGAAGTAATTGTGTACAAAGTTTAAAGGTAATATTATCTCATTGTGGTTTTCAAATTTGCGTTTTTGCATAAATGATTAATTCTAATATGAGAAAAAATCAAAACAAATTCTTTAATTTCCTAAGTCTCCTCCAACATAACCTTCACATGGTGTAAATATGTAGGAGGTTGTCCTCGGTGTGATCAATCACAAAATCCTATTCAGAATAATATATTCAATAGGTTTGGTAACAATTGGAGACCAAATTTATGCTTTCATATAAATTAAGTGAATGCTGGAAAATAATAATAATAATAGTTAAAAACAAAGGTGGGATAGTCAGGATTATAGCAGTATATCTGTTTTATGAATCAGCTGCATATCAAAGTTGGATATTTTTTATACATGATGTGTTACTGTATCAAAAATATAGCCAGAAAGGACTTTTCAAACTTGACAAGACTGTTGGCACTACACTTCTTTTACTCTAGACTTCACAGAGTTTCCTTATAATTGTTGACAAAGTCCTGGCTGACCATATGTCAACCAGCCTATTTAGAGACTGTTAAATATTTAAGGAGAAGTAAACCCAACAACTATCATTGCTTAAGAGATAGAGATAGAAATGGAAAACTTCCACAAACAAGCTTTGAAGCAGGGAAAAATTATTCCGTTTGGGAGATATCATCACCATTGTTCTTTGACACACAAGACTAAAGACTTGATTCGAGTCAACATATCACACATTTATACTTTGAAAGGGTAATAATGTTTTTTCTTTATTACATTGTTCAGTTGTTCTACTCTCCGTCAAATGATGATCACCTACAATGTTGCGTTGTCGATATTGTTTACATGTACCAAGAAAACTAAGCAAAACAAAGGTTCTAGTCTTTTACTTTCTATAATTAGTACTATGACATCATATAGATAAATTGGCGGTATTCCAATTCTATGATATGACTTTTAGATGGTCTCCAATATCATGCAAACAGAGCAAGATCTCTTCAGATATTTCAAAGAGTATCGTGAAATATCAGCTAGTGGTGAGTGGCTGGAGTAGGGATCTCCTTGATATTATGATACAGCATCATTATATATGAAGAGACTACTACTCTACTCTACTACTCTACTCTACTACTCTACTCTACTACTCTACTCTACTACTCTACTCTACTCTACTACTCTACTTTCCCAACATTTCCTAATTCTACACCTCTTTTTTTTCTCTCCTTTCCCTTTTTTGTTGTTGTTGTTGTTGTTGTTGTAAGTCCTGAATCATAATCTAATAGCAAACCCCCTCCGCTAAGATCCAAGATAGGATTTGACCGTAAGGTTTGAACATGGATTTCCTACTTTACATACATTTGCTGACAAATTACACACGACATACCTATATCATCATTTTCGATGATGATGACCAACTCTTCAACAGGGCTAGTCTTACTGTCCAACGCTCTCCTCAAGGTCAACGTTCCGTAGACACGATCAATTGTAAACTTTGATGACGATTCATCCTCGATTGCAAATGTGTACGGTAAAGACGACGGAGGTTGAGATATGTCCACAGTGTAAACTACACTTCCGATGGCAGTGTCCTCAGAGACCGTTATTGATGTCTCCCTAAGTGTGACATCCCTCTTTGTACGTCTCCTGTTCTCTCCGGGAGGGCACTGGGGCCACAGTTGGTGTCTCTGATTGTCATCCACCAATGCTGGTTCAACCACATGTAACCTTAAGTTTATGACCCACCTGCAGTCTTTACTGTATGCTTGCAAAGACAAATCCACGGTTTCGATGGTTGTCTGTCGTAAAAGATCATTTTGCATCAGAATCAAATTCCCATTTAGCAGCTGAAAATCATCCGTGTGAGGCACTAGTTCTAGATGGGACCCATCCAAATCAAATGAGCATATTGTCTGTCCGATGGGTGTATACCTACTGAGATAGCAAGAACTCTCTTCGGCTGCAACAAGGAAACAGCCGCTGACTATAAGCAGGGTAGCTAACAATGTGAGTGTTCGCTCACCGGGCATTCTGATATAGTCCACCACTTCTCCACACGTCTGGTATTAAAAGTGATACCCTTTGAAAAGATCAATATAGTTTACTTAAGATGAGTTTTAACTTTTAAAAAAAGGAAACAAACATAATTCCATCCTTTTGTATATAACTTTTGTAAAAGAGAGGAAAGTTTTGGCCAAAAGTGAATCCCTAATTCTGATACACTATAATTGTAGGCTACCAACTCTATAAGCTATCAACTGGTATTAATATGATAAACCGGCAGCATCGCAGGGCAAATTTTTATTGGTCCTCTGGTAGTTCAGAATGACCAAATTATGGTTCAGACAATCAAAATAAGCTTTTGAGTTAGTCTGACTGGTTGTTTACATCAAATTCAGATTGCAATGTAACTATATATACCCCCAAATAAGTAAAATTAGTTTCATCCCCTAAGCAGGCTGGTTTTCTATTCACCTATAGACATCTCGCCTACAGTCTCACCTACATTAATGTTATTTGGTTACATTTATCTCGGACAACCATAAAATTAGCTCTTTGGACAATCAAAAGTATGGCCTGATTGTCTGAGGGACAACCAGAAAAAAACCCTTTTAATATTTGCAGTAAGCATGGACTTGTATCAATTTTATTAGTTGTGCAATGCATTTTAAATTGAGATGACCCATGTCATTTGATCTGAATTAAAATAAGTTTTAAAATTATTCTGGGCATTAATCAACTCCACAATAAGAAGTCTCCTTGCATTCTGCATAGGACTTTCTCGAACAAGTATTACTAAATGACCTGCAGGCTGTATGTATACAATATCCTATACACATTGTTCAAGCTTTCAAAATATTGACCTTTGACTTCAAGTCTAAAACAGATGTTTCTAAATCTGTTCGGGAGGGGAGAGTTTCCAAGACGTCACATAAAAGTTAGAGATAACATGCTTGAATGTTAGAATTAAATGATATAGACAAACACCTGCACACATGCACATTGTCTTTATAGACAATGTATTTGTCAAATGTTTAAATCCAAATTTATAAAGCAGTAGACCCATTTCAATTTAGTGATATTGCTTTGTTTTTAACAATCATGTTCATCAAACATTTTATTAATGAAATCCAAAGTAAATGGTATTAAATCATATATACAGTAATACAGGAGATTTGAGCTTTACAGCCATACATACAATGTAAGATTACCTTTGAATTCTGTGGCATTGTCCATTGAAAATACAGTATCACTAATCATATAAGATAACTATTGGGCTTACAGTATGCATTCGTGTACATGAGAGAAGCCTAGTGTTATCGGTTGTACTTAAAACTATTAACGTATACAGTACATTAACATTACGACCACCAGATGGAATATCATAAAAGTGTAACTGAAAGTTCTACTATGCTAGCTAAGTAATGGTGACGAATAATACCATTGGAAACGTTTCAATAATAAAAGTGCCCACTTACCTCTTTCTTTTATCTGTATTTATCTTTGACTAGCATTAATATCATTCTTATTATGCAAAACACTGAAAACCTGATAAAGTTAAGAAAGATATGTAGACAGGTTTGCTGATGGCAAGTCCGTTACCAAAGAATTGTAATTTTAAAGTAAGCGTCAGGCCTAGCGTTAACGTCGCGTACAGAAACCGTCGACCGTTTAATTGTCGTTAAGCCTACTCTTGTTTTACTCCTATAGCGGGTCAAAGTCTATATATTCCTGACAAACAGCCATCCACCCAAAGCGGGCCTTTTGCATTACTCACCAATATTTGTTCAGCTAGATGAAAATCTTTCCCGAACCACAGGTTACAGGTTCAACTGATTAAGTTCCGACATCTCTATTTGTAAATGCAAATTTAAGTCGAGGAAGTGTGAATGTACAACTCTTTTTTTGGTTAAATTGGTACAGCACGCTTGTCATTAATTCATTGTGTAATACTTTAGTAAACAATGAAAAGTGTAAACATACACGTCCGTCGGTGATTTTTCGACTAATACCGGGAAAAATATTCAAATATTAAAACAGGTGGTTACAACGAATGAATGGATAAAAGCGCCTGGCTTCCATAGTTGTGCTGCTGGCAACGACCGATTTTTTCATTTGATCAACTAGCCTAGGCATATATAGATCGCTTCTAACCAGTTTTATAAAAATAAAATATAAAAAAAGTTGGATAATCATCAACGCTGGGTTGAATAATATACGTAAAACAAGGTATTGATCATTCATCAATAAGTTTAACCAAGATATGGGTATTACTGACAAAGTTCGCGGTTCACGTCGAAATCGGCGTTTCTCACGACCGCAGATTACATAGGCCTACACGACCAAAAATATGGTGCCATTGTAAAACTCATGAAGTAGCCTACGTGTTACGTACCTTTTGATACGACCAAAATTTCAACGCAAAATTCACTAAACACTCAATTACCAACGATACTCTTGCACTAAACAATCCACCGTTTTTCACTATTACTTTAAATTCAGTAGTCGATCTGGGTTTTTTTAATGTTGTTCTTTAGCCTCCCCCCCCCCCGGCCGCGGGCCCCCTCCCCGCCACTTTGGCAATTACGTTTACAAAACGCACGTGTACGTGATTTTGCAGTGCCGTACTAAATCGTCCCCGTTCTGGCGTAGTGACGAAGGGGTACACCCCTCCATGGGCGGAGAAACAGGGGGGTTGGGGGGGGTTTAACCCCCCACTTTTTGAAGAGGGGGGTTGGCCCACACAATCAACCCCCCCTAGTTTTTGCCTGTAATGTTCTGTTATAGCCTATGTTATGTGCTCCAAATGGCATAATAAATCAAATTATTAAATTTGAAATTGTTAAAGTCATTTCAACCTTTTACCTGGTAGGCTACATCAACAATTAACGACCGAAAACCGAGTTAGAATTGACCCACACAATATTTCTAACCCCTTTCCCCCACCTTGCGCATTGGAACTTGTAGCTCATAGCGCTAACTTCACCCCACAACAGACATACACAAAATAACGTTTTGTTGCTGTTGAATAGCTTTGGAACTGTATACACTTGCCAACTTCAACGAGGTGAAGGGAGGAAAAGAAAAGAAGAAAGAGAGAAAAGGAGAAAAGGATGGAGTAGAAAATACGGCAAGAAAACGGGAAGAGAAAGAGGAACAGTGACAAAATTATTCGAATTTGTAAAGCAAACAGCAGATATCACATCATATCAGTGAGCATGAAAATGGCGTTCCACGATAAACAGCCTCCAAACCATGGGCGCAGATCCTGGTGAGGACAGCGGGACGCGTCCCCACCAACATTTTCAGTAGTGGGGACATGATATACCGTGTCCCCACCAATTTGTCTTGACCAATAGCTGCATTTCAAGTTCCCCTGTATTGAACTTTGGCGCAGTTTGATCCAGCATTGTGCAAATGACATGCAGCAGTTCTCATTTTATTGTATTTTATCCACAGTTTTTAAATATGGGACGGAAATCGCATTTGCGGCAGTCTATATTTGTTTTCTGGGAGAGGACCCCAGACCCATCGTATAAACAAAAGTCTACTTGGATTATTTGTCCCCTGATTTTCTTCTGCAGACGCCCATGTATTTCTCCAAACTAAATTTCTAACTGCCATGAGATCTAAAACTTAAGGCGGTTTAGGAGCATCATTAGGTCTGGGAAGTGTTATTTCCGGCGATCTGGGAGGTATATTTGCCCCAAAAAAATTTTCAAATTCTGAACAGTGGGGCTGACGGATATTGTGGGCCGCGATGAAGAATCACCTACAAAAGCAATGATCCACAGGATATGTGATGAAGTCGAACATGATGTGTAACTGGTGACAATCTTCAAAAAGGTTAGAGATGAGAAAAAAAGTATTTGGAAAAAACTTGGTTCTCAGGCAAAAGTGTACATATGGTTGGTCAGTTTCAGGCCCGAGAAGTGCCATTTCCGGTGATCTGGGGGTACCAAAACCAGAAATTTGCTTGTACGCTGCGCGCCAACCAATGGTGGCGCTCCGCTTAGATAGTAATACGCGCCCCCCGGGTTAGAAAATCCTGCATACGACCCTGGTTAAATGCAGCTTTTCAAGGCCTGGGCAGTGCCATTTACTGCAATCTGGGAGGCAATATTTGCCAAAAAATTCTTGTGCACTTCGCGCCAAATTATGGTGGCGCTCCACTTAGATAGTGAGCCAGCAGTTATGACTTTTTATTTCATCAATGGCCTGCAACCCCCCCCCCCCCCCACTTCTGACAAGAAATCTCCGCCACTGCACCCCTCAGTCCGACAAGTTTTCAGTCCGACAAGTTCTCAGTCCGAAAATAAAATACACGTTTTCAGTCCGAAAATGAAATACACGTTTTCAGTCCGAAAATAAAATACACGTTTTCAGTCCGAAAATGATATGAACGTTTTGAGTTGGGGAATGAAAGCAGTTTTAATGCCATAATATCACCAATAAACAAACATGGGATGCGAGGTGGGAGTTAAGGACATTTCGGCAAGTGATCACAACGCACGGTTGCGTTCTTGTTCGGTCGTAGGATGTCATGGATGGTGCATAGTCACTTAATTATCCTTGTTGTTGCATGGGTTGAGCCCAGGGATTGTTTGAAATCACGTTATTACTTTTTCACCAATATAGTGGGGGCCTTTTTTTTCATTTTAGACGAAACACTGCTCTATTCCGCACCAAGATGCATGTAAACTGTAGTTTTTGCCCAAACGAAAGCGGACACCTCACCTCAGAACAGCGCACATTGAAACATTTTCGACTACGCACCTTGGGGTGTGAGAATATTACTATGAAAAACAACAAATTAACCAGCAAAGTTTACAAAACAAGCAAAACTTATCCGTGAGGAAACTTTGATAGGTGGTTCAGGCGATTGACATTATAGATTATTGAAGAAAAATAATAGGATCAAAGGAAGTATTATCGGCAAATAGATATTTATTTGATTACATAATATGTATACATATCTTATTTTCGGACTGAAAATGTGTATTTTATTTTCGGACTGAAAACGTGTATTTTATTTTCGGACTGAAAACGTGTATTTTATTTTCGGACTGAAAACGTGTCGGACTGAAAACTCGTTTTTTCGGACTAAAAAACGTGCATTTCATTTTCGGACTGAAAACGTGTCGGACTGACAACGTGTACCCGTGACGAATGTTCAAAATGTGAGTTTTGAGAAAACGCGCTCTAAAGAGTTTCACATTTTGACTTTAGTATAGCGTAATTAAAAAAGGATCTTTTGTACCGAAAGTTGTCAATATTTTAAATATAACAAATAGAACTGTGAGTTCTCATATTTGTTACTGATCGAAAAATTTCTTACAAAGTAGTAACTTTAGTGTAAACATATTCGTCGTTATGTCATGTCTTTTTCAGTTAATTTTAGACATTCGTCAAACATTCGTCACTATGCTAGAACTAAATTTTGAAGTTTCGTCCTGTCACAGACTTGTATTCGTCACTTTTGTGTGTAGTAGCTAGGGTAGACCGTGATGTTCACTGTCACACGGGGAGAGGAAGGGGAAGGGATATGATGAAATGTGAACACATGCAGTGGCAAAAATAATAGTTCCAGTGGCGTAATCTGTTAAGTCGGAACTCTTATAAAGCACACAGATTACGGAAAATTGTGTGCAATACTTCATTTTCAAGTTAGTGTATTACGTGAAATGTCTCTGACAATAGTTTCTAAGTATCCTTCAAACGCTTTGGGAAGCTTTTCCACTATACTGTCCCCTTAAACGGAATGTGACATTTTTGTTACGCTCACAGGCACATTCATAATATCCAACCCAGCCTCGTGTGAATCCTCAGATTTAAAGAAGGAAACAACTGTGCCATTGTTCAAGTGTTTCCAAGTTGTACTATAGTATGTTGTTCCTTCTTTTTATTTCCTTCCAGTATACATATAAAACAAATTCTTACGCTCACAGGCACATTCATATTATCCAACCCAACCTCGTGTGAATCCTCAGATTTGAAGAAGGAAACAACTTTGCCATTGTTCAAGTGTTTCCAAGTTGTACTATAGTATGTCGTTCCTTCTTTTTATTTCCTTCCAGTATACATATACAAATTATAGAGAGGAGTCATATAATACCTCAACAAGAAGAATAACTCATATAATTTTTTTTAAGATGATACTAGGATACCAAACAGTCCAAAAATAACTAATATAAAAGGGGTGAAAATGTCAAGATGATAGGATATCATAAAAAATGCATCTACACATTGAAAAGTTAATACATAAAACGATATAACAAACAGACTACAACAAACATTCTAAGTGCTCAAATGGAGTGTATAAAGCAGCACGGTAAATAAATAAGTTTCTGTTAACTTACTTTCGGTATTTTGTGGGGATTCCTTAGATTTCTGCTCGATTTGTGAAGGAGACTTTTTAGTACAGTATATACAAAGGGTGATTCTGATCACTGTTAATCTTATTAGCCCTTCTTGTAAACTCAGGTCTTGCAGCAGCATTTACTTTTTCTAAAAGTATATTGTAATCTACATTAAATATAGCTGATGTGTATTTGAAACTTCATTCTTCTTTCGTTGCTTTTTTGCAATATAAAATGGTACCAGACAGGCACTGTATAGATCACATGTGCCAGGTTGAATAATAGTATGGAAAACATTTTCCTTAGCATTTTGGTTAAAGAAAGACACAACGTAAGCCACACTAGATACTATATAATATACTTTTTTTAATACCTTGATGCTTTGCAAGAAAAGGTCAAAATGTCGTCGATATATACTCCCAGTACTCAGTTTTGGAGGTTCTAGCCACCTCAGCTCCCTCAATAATGATACGTTGCGATCTTGATAGAATGAGATTTTCATGTTTTATGGTTTTATTTTCAAAAACAAATTTCCTTTATTTTTGGGATTACGCAATAAAGTCTTGCGGTCACATGTTGGAACTATGTCATTTACAGAACACTGAAAATTTCATTGGTCAGTTTCAACAGAGCTCTTAGGACTTGTGCATGATACAGCAGTTCATCGGCATATTTTGTAACAGAAATGTGTGAGTTTGACCTAATTTCATCAATATATATAGTAAATAATATTGCATATAATGGACCCCCCCCCCCACCCCCACGGCACACCAACCTTTATTTCCGATATTTCCGATAACCCTTTATCCAACCTTACTTGTCTGGACCATCCTTGAAGAAATTGTGTCAGCCAATGAAAAGGCATGTTACTTTGATAAATCGTAAAAGATCTTTCATTAATTGATTTGGCAAGACAGTATTAAACAAGAAAAAGACCCCGCCTTTGTTATAATTCTTTCCTTACAATCTTAATGAGACACAATATCATGGATTAATCAAACGTTTGATATGGATATGGATTCTTCGAGTGGCTTGCAACTTCCGTTCTGGAACAGCAAGTGCCTTCTCCTTTCTTATGTCAAGCTTGCAACCTTATGGGTTAACAAACCCAATGTATGGAAACCAGGGCTGAGGGTGTATCAGTTTGGTGATGTTCCTTTGGTTTGTATGTCCATATTCTGACTTGGTTTATTTTTCCAAAAGGTCTGGTATAACTTCCCCTATGATCCTGGACTTCTTAGCCTGTGGAAGAAACCATCCAAGGTTCTGTCAAATCTGAAGTTTGCTATACAAATGTTCTAGTAATTCGGTCTAAACGCCCCCCCCCCCCCTCCTCGTCCTTTGTAGCAAAGTAACTACTTAAGTATAAACTATGCTAGTACCTTCCAAAGTTTCATGTAAAAGTATGTGACCTTCAACTATGTAAAT
>JAIPMN010013102.1:258-28960 GCA_020650975.1 Apostichopus californicus | reverse complement strand
CCCCCCCCCCTACCTAAACCAGCTAGGGGAATTTTAGAATCCCTACCCCTGTGCATGCCACTGGTTGCCTGGTGTTTTAGTCATACCATAAAGGGCAAACTTGTGTATCCCGCAAGTTAGATGTGCATACTGACTTTCTGTACCATGGTAGAGTTGAAACTACTGTATGTAGATGGATCACCAGATATATTGTACAGTACTAGTACATGTGGTCCCCTCCTCCCCCCATCCAGATTCCCAATTGAGAACACCTGTCTGATATCTAAATGGTAATTATTATCTCTCCTAATTCCTTAACTACATTGCAGTTCATATTACAATGTGCTGTAAATCAGGGACTCATTGCAGACTACTGTGTTTATGTATCCATAGGGCCAGGTCTAGCACGACCCTCTCGGTGGGACTTTATGACTACATAACTGTCAAATATTTAGGAAGCACCAGTGTTCCCCTTATCCTCTGTTGATGTGAGAACAAACCTATAATAAAGGATTGATATCTTGGTGACACATTGAATCTCTTTGGAGTCAAGATTCATGATCCATTTTCTGGTCTTAAATGTCTATGTCAAGATACATACTGAACAGTAATACATTGTGCAGTACTTGACATTGTTTTCCCACACATATATCAAGAAAAAGCTAAACTTGGCAAGAAATAAAGGTTAAGGAAATAAAGCCATAACAGAATAAACTGATACAGGAAGAGTTTTATAGTCATCGTGGATGAGATGACGCCATTGCTCAGTTTGTGGACACTCTGACTAAACAATAGAAAACACACAAATACAAAGGAAAACACACAGATTTAAAGTATTCTATGTGCACTCGGAAAAGAAAGAAGGCAAGAGAAAAAAAGATCCCCATGTTAAGCCCTTCTTGCTTCTGTATGTGACACAACAGTGACTGTACAGTATGTGACACAAAGGTTATCTCACATGAACAACTAAGTGTATCATGTGCAAGACTGTAGGCAAATGTGTATATATTGGTGTTCTTACACTGTATGCTGTACAGTAACTAAAATTACCTTTGTGTTTGAATAGTACCTAAACAGTTTTGCACCATCCCTGTCAGAAATGAACCACAGTTTGGTTTTTCTTCCTATCTCCTGAAGGCCAAAAGTAGCCACAAATAGATTGGGTACATGTTGTGGGTGTCGAATTCTCGACCCATCAAGGGTTTAAGTGGAAGTGGTGTCCCCTTCTTTGCAAACGTTGTATTAATTTTAACCCTTGGTCCTTATTACTGTTTGGTTGTTAGGTCTTTGCTGCTGAAAGCTCTTAAATCAATACTCATGATGTAAATATATATCCAGATATGCCACTTTTCTGCGTTTCATCAAAAATCTTTTTTTTTCTTTTTCATTTTACGTAGTAAATTTTGTTTTTCTCACATGTTATTGTTTTTATAAAAGAATTTGGATATATTTCTCTCAAGCAAACCAAACCAGCATAAATAAAAGTTTAGTCACATACATCACAGAGTACAAAGGTCTCCATTAGCCGTCGTTTTAACACAATTAGATTCATAGCCTATGGTTCTGTCATATTGATCATCACTTCAAAGAACAACTGAAATTAAGCCTCATACCAAAGTTACAAATATTCACCACAAAACCACTGATCCTATTAGTGTACACAACTAACAATTACCTTGGGCTGTGCACTGTACGTATGATGCATATTGTGGAATCAAGATTGCACTCATCGTGATGCAACATTCAAAATGTTTCTACACTGTCAGAGGGTGCCCCTCCCCTTAGACCCACGTCCTGGACAACTTAACTTCTGAACACCCATTTCCCCAGTATAAAACATGTGCTTATACCCCTGCCTATCTCTTTTTGGACAGTTTAAGTAATCTTCTTCGCCCCAGCCCCCTCCCAATATTCTTTAATTTTGTTATATACTAGTAGCATCTCTGTATTTATGTTTGAGTTGAATAACATGCAGTTAGCATAAAACTTTTACAACCTCTCTTTTGGTTCAAGTTGAAAGAGTAACCTTCCTGCATTGCATACAATTTAGTAAACATTCATTGAACGGGGGAAGTCCCATTCTGCTACCTAACAAAGCAGAAGCCTGCCTAATCCTGGTGGCCTAAATCCTCTCTCTCAGTAAGTCTGACAGGTGTCCTACAAACAGTTTATTATCCTGAGGCTGAGGTACTTTTCATTTCAAGAAAATGGCTTGACCTTTCGCTATATTGAATATTCTAGTCACTTGAGTTGCACATCAGTATCACTTTCTTTATACTGGTTATCTAGAACCAATATATACAGTATGCATATAGATGTACACTGAGGATAACATGGATTTATGTCTACATATTAATCCTATCTGTATATGTCTTGAGCAACAGACTGTTCTGTACCCGTGCATGGAATGTGTAACACTGAGTGAAACTGCAGATGCTATTGTATATACTGTATCGTAGAACGTTTCAGCAACAGATCAAGCCTATAGGTTGTGACACACAGTAAAGACTAAAAACTGCTGCTCACTATTTGTGATTAATAAAGCACCTTCTAGTGGTTATTTGGATGTTGCTACAGTACTGTCTGTATATACAATATTACATGTATTGCTGTATCAGACTCAGTATGGAAAAAGAGATTGTTGTGTGCGTGGTGGTAGACCAGTGCAGTGTTTGATTTATTGATGTTCATAATTGATGCAGAATGAGGCAGCCTCATGAACCATTATAGTATACAGCAATTTTAATGAATAGTACCATAAATATTATTAACTTTGTTGTTTGTCTTTTGTGACGTCAGCCAGAAAACATATATGTTTTACTGAGGAGTATTTAATGAACATTACGTTTATACTGTACATGTATACATGTAACAACCATCAATTGTACCATGTACATGGTCACTATCTGGTTTCCTTACACTTAAAGGAGATTTACACCCTGGGTTTTATGAAGTGACCTCATGTGGAGACTAATATTCTTACACCCTCTGTGAAATACCTAGTCAAATTTACCTTTCCCCAAATTTCCAGGAATTTTCTAATTATTATTTCACACCTACTGTGTTGGCGGACATTACGTAACGAGGGCGCTTCAAAAATGATGTCAGCTTGCCACATTGTAAGTTAAACAATTCTCCTCTCTGCATATGAGTCGTACACTTGATCTTGGAGATTGTTCAGAAGTTGGTGCAAAACGCTGTCCAGAGTACCAAGCATTTGGTTGTGAAAACAGGAGAGGGGAGGAAGGAGCAGAGAAGGGAAAACAATGTTATTATGTTATTCCTGACTGGAAAAGATTTTCAGAGAAAAGAGAACGTACAAAAGGCACAAAAGCACCAGGCTTGTCCCGCCATCGCAGAACTATTACTAGTGTTGACAATATACTAGCATCATATAGTAACTGCCAATGTTGGCCACGGATGGGGTCTGTTTAGCAAGCTCTAGGTCTCGTTGTCTCAGTTCCTCCACTGTGTATTCAGGCTCGATTTGATAGTGCCAGTCAGGTCCAAATGCATCCATGTTCTCTTTTTTTTACTACATATTGCCTTAGTTATCGTGAACGGCGCATAGGAATGTATGTTTTGAAGTGCGATATGTGGCTCCCTTATGTCACGAAACAAATGGGAACTGTGGGAAATCAAACAATGATATCCATTTTTAAGGTTGAAAGAAATGTTTTCGAGTATTTGTGTTGCTTCTGTCACAAAGAGCGTACTGCAAACCAGTATTCTCTAAACAGAAAGTCTAGGGTATATTTCTCCTTTAACAGTAGTTAAAGCACAGGGTTCGTACATGTACTTTACACTAGTTTGACCATACGAAAATAAACTGCACAAGAGATCCAAGCCATCTTTCATAGAGAGTGGAATGGTTCTAATACATTACATCATTATATTATATATATGTTATCAGGTTGCATTTAATAGTAGAATTATTATGTTCTGCCACACTCCCAGAAATTTATAGCTTTTGATACATTGATGCTGTTGATATTGGCTTGTTAATGTAGTAGGCCTACTGGTTTGTCCTGTCAAAATTCAAGGATACAATTCCACTTACAAGTCTCAACTTTAACAATGTATGCATTATTCACTGATCTTGTTATGGTACTAAATTAGTAATCAGCCATTTCTTTGAACACTGCCTTAATGTAGAATCATCAGTAAGTCAATAAACAGCAGCTAATAGCCATGTGATGAATCATATGACCTTGTATAGTGCACATGTAATAAATAAAGGCAGTTGGATGAAAGAAGTACAGTATATATGTTGTACAGCTGCTTCTGTACATGTACAGTATTGTGTAAATCCCAATGACAGTGTAGGGTGTTTGCATTAAGAATGTGTTTATATATCTAATGAAAAAGACTCGATGTTGTAATATTTGCATTTGCTTTACTACTACAGTGCAGTTCAAGTTTTCTGGGCAACAAATTTTGAAAATCGTATGGAATAATTTATTTAGTTTTATTATCACTTCCCGCTAATTAACGCGTAATGCAGTCTAAGTGAAAACAGGATTGAATATAATATGAAACTAGTTTGTAGCAACTCTGCAATACACAATTTGTCAACCTTCAATTATTTCCTTTGTACAGTTATGAAGATACTTTAAGTACTAATGGTGTACTGGCACTTCCAATAACTTCTACTGTACACTGCGAACATGTACTGTGGCTGTTTGCTATATAAATACAGTACTGTAGAGTTGTAGCATTTCTGCTGTGCTGTCATATCTTGTAGATAACTTTTAGATTAATGAGAAACTGACATGATGAAGTTTACAATTGATCTACAATATTGCAACATGTATTGTACATTGTATCCTGTTCTACAGAGCTCTGTTCTTTGAAGTTTATATAGTTATCTTAATGACCTTTCAGAGGTAGTTTTGTTGCAACATGCTGATATGTGAATTTTAGGTGCTTATCAGTCTAAGCCAAAGCCTGTGTTTAGTCTGTACTTGTGTACCCACCTACTGTATGCACAGTATTACTGTACAAAGGAATTTTCAATAGCGCCTATTCCTTTCTCCACCCACTTCTGAGCCATTATATGAATAACGCATAATCAAACTATTTCTGATGGTTCATTGTGCATTAGTAATCTACCTTTGTGTTGCCAACAGGGACAGACAGATGATCATAAGTGTTGTATGAGGTGTTCAAAAAGACTACACTAATTACTATATAAGCACAATAAGATTTGCCAAATCCCTCAGGCCTAGAATTTCATGTATTTAGCCTCTTGTTAAAACATACCAGTGCTTTTAAAAGCTGGCAGAAGTCTTACTGTAGTTCTCACTGGCAGTTTAATAGCAAATCAGTTATTGTATAGGCTGTTGCATTAGGTCTGACCAAATATATTTGCTGATCATATAAACAGAAAAACAGGACTTAGGTAAGGTACAGAATCATGCCGAATTATTGACTGACTATAGTTAACCGACTTACTGTACCGTGTGTTGAAGTTCCCCGTGTCTGTGGGCAGAGGATTGCTGGCACCTGCCTTTTCCCTTCCTATTGGCCTATCACTGTTATTTACAGTTAGCCTCGTGTTTGATATATACTGTACATGTACAGTTCCATGGTACAGGGATACTACCTTACATACACATGCAGTGTAGTAGTTGACACATTGAATAGTTATTGTCCCAGCAACAACTACAGTTTGCCATACTTTTTACCAGTAAGTTTGAAGAAGGGATAAACAGTATTGATGAGTAAATAAAAAGTACTGTAGCATAATGTAAATCAGTAGTTGAGTCTATACTCATAGTTGGGTACAATTTTCTGTACTCCTAGGTTTGTACTCATACATGTCCTCAGCAATTTAAATATCATGTACCAATACTTGTGAGTGGCTTTGTAGTGGTATAGTACCTGGGGAACTTGTTACCTTACTGCTATACAGTACAGTAGTACTCATACTGGAGACATTGTACTCACACTACAGTACATGTCTGCTGTACATACTACATAGATACAGCTGTACTGACCATGCAAAGCAATTATGAAAATACTCAGATCAGAATTTTATTCTGGATAAAATATTTTCATGATCCAAAGCCATATTATTATTATTACATCAATTTTCCTAAATTATCATGATTGGTTGTTTTTTCTCAAGTTCCATTTTAATCATTATCTTTCAAGATATTTGACACATTTTGGTACAAAACAATTATGAAAATACTCTGTGATCAGAATTTTATTCTGGATAAAATCTTTTCATGATCCAAAGCCATATTATTATTATTACATCAATTTTCCTAAATTATCATGATTGGTTGGTTTTTCAGTAGTAAACTATACATAGTACAGTACAGACTGCGATTATACGAAGTTACGTTAAATTCGTTTGTTGCTTATCTTCCACAGCCAATTAAAGAAGCACCCGTTGGCAAGAAGTATGTAAGGTGCCCGTGCAACTGCCTTTTGATATGTAAAGCAACATCCAGACGTATTGCTTGTCCGAGGCAAAACTGGTAAGAATATTGTCATATGAACTCTCAACTTCTATATTGCAGTAACGTTGATTTTTTAAGTTTTTAATTTATTTTTTTATATTTTTTGGGGTTGACAAAATTTTCATAGAGCTGTTGCAGTCCGTTCTTCTGAGTTCATGTATTCATTTTCATTTTGTGTACCTTACAGGGTTGTTTTGTGTTGTTCTGGCTTGATGAATATTGATGGTCTTGTGGTTGTTTGTACCTTCTGTCTTGCTTGCTGTTGTACAGTACTTGGTTAACGGCACAAAAGTTGTATTTTTTATTTCTTTGTATTTAATTTGATTGTAATAACCTTTTGAGCCTGTCTTACTAACTAGTATATGACTTATGACATCATAAACAAAGGTTGTGTGTAAAAAAATGGTGAAAACGTCATTCCAGTATCTGCGTGAGTCAAAATAAACTTCACTAATAATGCCAAAAGGAACATGATCTATTTTTAGAAATGTGCGTCACTTGGAAAAGTTTTAATTCGAGCTGGTTAAAGTGATAGTACTGTACTGAAGGTTCTAATCCCCCAACTTATTACCAGACATTGGGTAGGTTTAAAAATAAGCCAGTAAAATATCTCTGTTACTAAATCATACTTCAGAGTAGCCTGGTCTGAAGAGTTGTCAAAAATTTGATCAGGAGGGACTTTCCATGTACCTTTCCTGGATATTTTGATTTTTGAAATGTGAATTAATTATACTATCATTTACAGCCCAAAAATGTTAGTAGCAGTTAGTGTAATTGGGTCAGACTGGGTCAAGAAGTGAAAAGTATTTGTTTTAACCTACTGAATTACAGCATGGCAGGTAGCTTACTCGATCTAATAGTGTGAATGTTTTACCATCAACCTCAGGCCCTCTCTTCACCCCCCTTCCTGTCCCCCTCCCGCCCCAAACCAAAATAAAATGTTGTACTACGTGATACAGTTATAGTGCAGCCCAATAATATTTACTGATTAGTTAGTAATACAGGGCTTATGTTCCTGTATGTACGGAAATCATGCAGATTCTTTCACTGGGTCTGGATGTGAAAACTATCTGTTAAAACCAACTGAATTGCAGCATTGCAGGTACTTTATCCAATCTTTTAATCGTATGAATATTTTACCATCAGTCTGAGGCCTTCCCACTCCTTCCTCTCCGGCCATCCCCCCACCCCCACAAACCAAAATAAGATGTTTTATTACATTATATATTCATGGAGGTTGTGTGTTTCACAGAAATTTCATCTAATCTGAAGCGACGATAAAGTGTATTAATTATACGTAAAATGTTGATGTGACTGTGACACACGTGAATCTTATATTTTAAAGCCTCATGAAAGCCTCATAATCATGAACTTAGGCTTTTCGCACATTGTTATAACTGTATGTTTCGTTCATAAAAATAAAAAAAATTAACGAGAGAATCGTATGATTTAGAGCTTTGTTTCACTTGAGCTAGTGAAAAAAAAGAATATATTCCTTTTCTAGACTTTTCTGTATTTTGTTCGTAAATGATCGAATTCTAAATTTAGACTTTACTCATGGACAATCAATTACTGTAGGCATACACATAGTCAAACATTACTAATGGTGTTCCATTGGTATGCCCATGTGTACCATCCAGCAATGACACTGATTGTACAGTACTTACATCATAATAATAGACTGTACTGGCTGTAGTGTTTGTTTCTTGTTTTTTGTTTTTTGTTTGTTTTTCTTGCAACAGAAAGTCCTGTTGTATTGTGCTGTTATATAAAAGCTCAAGGTTGAAGTGAGGGATATTTCCCATAAGTTGCATTCAGTACAGTATCTATGTATACGTACTGAAATCACGTGTAGTTTAACCGTACGTTGTACGTTCAGCATCGACTCACAAATTATCGATATATATACTTCCAGCCAACCAAGACAAAACCCACACGCTGTGCAATTGTTACCTTCCATACTGTACACTGCGTGGCTGATGCAAAATCATGTGAATCTTGCAGAATTTGGTCAACTACTGTAATGGTCTGTTACAACATTACAACTAGGTGTATCCTGTACACTCTGCAAGCTATATCCTACAAGCTTCTTAAACAAACATTTGTCTATGTTACAGTATAATGTTTCTATAATCACAAATTAACTACAGTTCAACTCTTTATTGTTTTCATAGTAGAGATATACTGTACACTTGATATACATTGTTATCACTGTAAGTAATGAGTACACTATTAAAGGTATTGCGTGTTTTGTTTTTTTTAAACATCAAATATTTATTATGCAAACACTGCTGACAGTAACCCTTTAATCCCCAATATCAGAGGAAGACTCTGTGACATTACATATCTTATTGTATCTCTTTCAAGGGTCTTAACTGCACTACATGGTTTGTATATGTAAGCGAATACTTGGAAGTAATACACTGTCATGGCGATAGTTATTCCATCATATATTGATGTTTTAATTATTCATGGTACATTAGCAACGTCAAGCACCGAGAGACAGACTCGCACAAGTTTTCATGAAGTGCTATAAATATATTAAATATCGCCCAAAATAACAGCTCTTCAACAACAAATTCGGTCGTTTGATTGTCAGTGTAAAATACATTTGAAGCGTAAGTGTGTACTGCTGCCTACAAAATCTCATAAGAAGAGCCAGCCAATCTGTGTTCTTTAGTGTCATTTTTATTAGACAAAGATCTGGTACAGTATCCATTGCCCATGTATAGTAAGTATACAGTATGTGTGACAGCAATCTTCTGAGACTTAAATTGCAGATTTAAGGACCGATCAGTTACAAGTGTTGGAGTGTTTGGTCATAAATGAACACCACATACAGACTATGAGTTTTGCTATCAATGGTATGACTGACAAAAGCTAAAGATTGTGTCTAAATTTAGTGAACCTGATTTTTTAGCTCACACATGTTAATACTGTGTGTGAGATTATGAGTTACAGATGTTGTCAAACTTTTCAATTTTTTTTATTCAGGGACTTTTGTTTCTTTCACTTTTCATTTGAAATCTTGTGAGCTTCTTTTGTTGGATTAAACTTCCTTTTTTGCTCATTAGAGATCAGGAAGTGATGAAACAATATAATTTTGGTAATTATCAGTTGTTCCGCGATGTTTATATTATATGCACACGCCACGATTGTTTATTTCTGTATCAATGTGGTGTATTGCCAGCCTTCTCTTGAGCTCAGTTAAAGTGATATGGTTAGTATACCACCTTTCCTTAGGCTTACGTGGTGTGTGCCGTATGACATGATACATCACTACTTTGTTCCATCTAACTGTAGACGCATATTGTTTCCAAATCGGAGGTTACTACTTTATGTGCCAAATAGGTTTCTTCATTGAGACACACTTTGTTCAAATGATAAATCAGGTGTGAGCTACTGCACCTTCTGTTGCTCTAGTTCATTACTTGCTGGAGGCAGGGGGGGGGGGGGGGTNNGGGGTCAGGAGAAATGGTGTCCTAATTTGAAAGAAGTATAGAAAAATGAACTTAGACCATAAACCAGGGGTGGTTAATATTGCAAGGGAGAACTGTACTTAGAGGGAGCAATTACATGACAAATTGAAAATTTTTAACTGCTCAAAATCAGTTCAATGACAACGTATTTATCATTTCTTCCAAACTTGTAACTGAAGAAGAAGATTATTTGTAACTACTTTTGTGCATTAGATAAACAAAGACAAACTTGTGCATTAATTGAATAATTTCTACAATGCAACATGTAAAGATGTTAGTTGATGCTTGGGGCTTTGGAGATTTTTCCCCTAATACTATTAGACTACAATTTATGCAGTTCATTACCTTATTAATATGAAATGCAAACATACTGATGTCCATCCCAATTGCTCTAAGAAATGAAGTACTGTACCATACATAACTTGCACCATTGTTAACAGTATGCCAACAGCAACTTCTAGTTGGTTTTGTAAAAACGTCAGCAATTCATTAATAACCGAAGTCCAAAAGATGACTGCATACGGTTGCTTTTATACCAACTTTCTTTTTTACAACTGTGGTGTCGACACCTCATTGTTTTATAGTGAACGCTAGTTTTGTCTTTGTTTTTTATTTTTTTATAACCCAGGTGTGTAAACAGTTTAAATGTACACTATCTCTGACAGTGTACATTTAAAATTCTCTTTGTTTATCAGCGCAGAAGAAAATCTGGAAATCGAATTAAATTGATTTCCAGTCGACAACTCGGCATGTTATTTTCATGAGAAAGATGAAATAATGAAGATATAGAATTTGTGAGATCGGGTGCTTCAAGAGAATTTCTTGATGACAGTAGTCACGGGACCTTCCTTTTACTCATTAGAACTTTCCTTTCTCTTCACTTTCTCATGGATTTTTCTTTTTTTTTGTTTCTTTTCTGCAGCAAGAGAATCATAACTCTGAATTCCCCAGCAAATCTTCCATTGGGAACAACAGTAGTCGCTACCTTTTCAGGCTGCAGGGCTGTCTGTGGCCACTGCAACGAGACATTCACAGTAAGGCATTTTAATATATCTCTCGAATTCACAATACAACGATAAGTTGTCACATATTAATATACACAGTTTATGTGTTTACTTCGCTTCCCTCAAACCCCTCTCCAGTCAACATATGCTGTTCAGTCTATCCACTGTAGCTACATAAAGTTAGTAGACTAGGTACATTGGAGTGCATATGTTGAATGGAGACAGGCAAGTATCATTCCTTAGTGTCACGAGGAACAAAATTGCATAAATTTGTTTAAAGTTTTTAACGGTTTGCCAAAGGTTCTCCATATTTACCGTTAAATTTCTGTAGTGACCGAAAAAAGTTTGAAACATGGGAGTTACTTTATGTAGAATACCTTACAGATTTCTTCATGACATTTACATACCTTTTGTTCTACTCATGTTAAATCTAGTTTGTTTCAGTTATAAATCTATTAAATTTATATTATATATATTATATATAAGAAACAAGAATTCTAGAGTTCTGTTGTCATGAAAAAAGCCGAAGCCATGTTTTGTGTTGCGTTTTGATCCGGAAACAATCTATTGCATACATGTATAAATACCAACTGAAAACTGTATAACATATTTCATATATATGCATTTGATACAGTACACCCTTGTTACTTGTACAGTTCGTCCGTTTCAAGCATTACATGCCCTTTATCTTTCAGTGCCCAAGGTCCTCATGCTTGGTACGCTGCCCGTATTGCAGGAAAGTGTAAGTGACTCTTTGTTCCATTCAATTTCAACTTTTCAAGATTTTGTGTGTAAGCTAGGTTTTGAAAAACCATTCATGTTGATGCAGATACTGATCCAGGGGTGGGGCAGGAGGGGGGGGGAGGGTGGAGTGTACAATTACCCTTTTAACCCCCACCACAAATAATAATTTTTAACACAATCTTGAGTGTGGACCTAATCATACTGTAGACTAAATTTATAGCCTAAACATGCACATCAGAATGGCACCATTTCACATCTAATATTTTAATATTTTGCTGGAAGAAACCCCAGAAGCCCCAGCTGGGAGTGTCCCCTTTGGTCATCCCAGGACCATGCCCCCCTCCTTTCTTAAACGACCTCTGGTTGATGTCAGCAAGTGGCAGAGGGAGTAGGCAGTTTTGATGTCCAAGTTATAGGTACTGATCTCCAAGCGTGTGTTCAGTATGATTTTCATATTTTTAAGCATAATAAATACGCCGTTTTGCAATTTGATCACCCTAACATATTCCGATGATTTCCTTTTAGGCTCCACTGCGAATGATTTGTTAATTATAAATAAGTATTGTTCAAATATTCCAAAGACTTCAAAGGATTTTTCAATCCTAGATCTACCCTTTTGCTAAATGCCTTAGATGTATTTATGATGATTACTATATGTTGTGCTTGAACTTGTGCAATGTGCAGATCTCGTAAGACTTGCTTCAATGTGTACACTGTCCCTCCCTAACAGGAAGGAGAGAATAGTAGCATAGAGTATTTGGTTTGTATATATAATTATTGGGTGATAAAGGCGATGTGTTTCCGCCCTGTTTCCACTTTCTATCCTGTTTTTTTTTTAATTTTTTTTTTTTAACCACAATTGATGGATATCCATGATAAGACAAAATGTCTGACAACTTTTTTCCCTTGATTGTTGTGAAGAGCCTAACAACGGATAAAATGAACACAGCGTTAGTAATTTTAAAAGAAACGCAAAACTCAAAGACAACCAATTGAGAATCTCAAATTGTCACCTTTAGATAGTGAATATTTTATTTTCCTACTTGTGTGTGTCTTGAGGGGGGGGGGGAGAGTCGCAGGGGTAGGTAAGGGGTTTTTCCTGACTACCCTCTTTGGATCTCATACCACTTCTGCACCTCTAACCTGATGCAAGTGATTGGAGGTACGTAAGTCTAAAAAGAAACCTTCCACCAGTTTCATACACTCCTACGTACATTGTAGTTTCAGTTCAGATATTGTATTGTGTATGGATTCAGTGGTTTCAGTTAAGTGGCTACAGCACTGTATCTGCTTGGTTTGCTTGCGTAATGTGATAAAAGCTCCAAAGGTCGTCAGAGGAGTTTGAAGGTGAAGATTTTGTTTAGATAATCTACCTGATATAAAATTACAGCCTCTCTAACTTTGCTACGTTGTTATCTTCTTCATTCAACTTGTTTAGTTCATCGGTCGGAGCATCCTACTCACGTAATAGGAGCCTTATCTATGCCATCGTCGGATTTCTATTCCTGGTCGCAGGAGTCGCTGTCACAGTGAGTTTTAAAACAAAATTTTCCCGTGATCAGTAGCTATCTATCTATCACCTTAGTAAACTTAATGTTCTCTAGGGAAGATTTTACATATTTCTAGATCCTTTATTTTTTGGGGGGGGGGGAGAGGGGTACATAAATGGGTACATAGATGGGTGGGGGGAGGTGGGAAAATGTGAAGGTATGGGTAGGCCTCGGACTCTTTCCTTTGGCTTTTTCTACGTTCAGATTAGAATCTTGTAAATAGTCATTCCCATGTAGACAAACACAGTTTAAATCATACTTAACAATTTAAATATCTAAGGCAGCTTGCCAAACACTAAAGAAATGTAAATGACTTCAAACAACTTTGATAGGCTGCAGTAGCATTAAGTTGGAGTGGCAAAGGACAGATGGACAGACATGACTGTCCTAGTTAACTAACCAGGGTGGGAAGTTATGTGGGGGGGGGGGTGGGCGGGAGGATTGAGGTGCTGGTGGTAGGGAGTTCCTATTCTTGAGCAATCGAATCGTCATGAGATCAGTGATGATATTTCTATGAGTGGTTTAGAAAGTTACATTAATGTTCTTCTGTTTCTTCTTCATCTTAGGTCGGTACCGTTCTTGCCAATGCAGGAAGTGGAGGCATCTACTTCATCTGGGTCGGTAAGGAAAACTTTCGTTTATTTGTTTTTTGTCATCAACAGGAGTGAAAATAAAGCAGGTGCCAGGCCCCCAAACAAATTTACCTGTAACTTGCCAACTGTTGCTCAGAAATGTCTTTAAACAACTTGGAGAATGGGTTCTAGCTTCTCTTTGTTTTCAAATATTAGTAGAGTCTAGCGAATTAATCTTTTACTTTTGTACCTTGGTTACATATGCACTGATGTATACAATCACACACAAGTTGGGTCCACAATCTGTTATAAACTTCAACATCTATGTACAACTAACCCAACTGTTTGTAATGCATGTTGTGGGTATAGTTGTGTAGGCTTACCACTATGTGCAACAGCTTCCTGTTACAACCCATCATAACTACTAGGTAGCCTTTTGCCGTATACCATGAAAACTGTACCTATGCGATCCTCAAGTAAGTGTGCAAATCGACACGCTGACTCTGCCATCCATCCAATCGCAAAGGGAATCGACGGATCGCGTAAACATGGGTCCCTCTCTGCTTGATTATTAAATCTATAATCACGATTATTTGCCATGTTTTTGGCCAAAAATTAAAAATCGTCTTTTTTATCATATTTGGAAATCAAACTGATGACCTTAATTGTCATGACAACACTGTGACAAGGCAAACGGACAGAACATTACAGAGAGTGCTTTGAGTGACTATTAATGCGTAATGCATCTTATTTGTGTGTAGTACTCAGCATACTTGCACAACTGAATAACGAGTGTTTGAACCTTCATCTCCATGCTCTTGTTGGCATCTTGCTGCACAAATTCTCTTTAGCCAAATCATACACTGGATTGTTAACAATATTCCCTCCCAATTGTAACATACTCTAAAACCTATCTCTATTAATGTATACAGCTCTACATAGCTTTAAAATCCGTCCCACAAAGCTTTTGTGTAAAGTAGTCATGAAACACAAGAATGGTCGTCTCTCATTAATTTCTCATAAATATATTGTGTAAAAGTAAGAGGGCCTGACGTTTCGATCCTAGGAGGATCTTCTTCAGAGGCTAAATGACAAGTTACAGTAACAGAAGGGACAAAAACATGCACAGAATACAGACAGGTTAATGAGCATGGTGAACACAAAGAGATAGATGTAAGGGGATTAGTAGACAAGGGATGGAGAGAAGAAAGAAAGAAACCAACAGGGGAAGAGGAGAGGTAGGAGATAAACAGTGGAGGGACAGAGAGAGGATTAAGGGAAGGGTGTAGGGAAAGCTATGTTTCAAAGCTTTTCCTAATCTGTTCAATCAGTCGCCCTGACTTATCTAATGTATCTTTGACAAAACAGGTGCCTATGTAGTCGGTCTACTCAACCTGATACGAGCCATGTACTACGCTAGCATGAAAGTCAGTCATCTCGAAGGACGTCAAGAATAGACGACGAGGGAAAGGGCAGACGGAAGGACGGCCGTTTTGAGGAGGTTCGGTCACTCGGTCTGTAAGAGCAACTTCAATTTTGCTGTGACTAATCGTGTTTTAGTTACTCCCATCTTTTGCGATTCCATTTGTTTCTAAATGATAGTGTAATGAACCTACCGGTCTGTCTGTTCCGGTTGCAGCTTTCTTACGTATATTTGGAAAACATACTTTTAACCATATTTATTCAAAATTATATTGACAAAGACATGTTTTGGTGAATGTATGGAGTTTGAAAGGATAGAAATGGTTTGGAAATGAATAGTTGAAAGTGTACATAAGGAACAGTCTCGGTGCTAAGATGCTAAGAAACCCATCACCTACAAACATTAGGGGTGGTGGTGGCAGGGGGATGGGAGGGGAAGGAATGGGTTAGCATTGGTAACAAGTTAATTTTATCACTGTTTAACAGAGTCACAAATAGTCATTTGTTTCACTGGGACAAGATTAATTGTTAAAGGAGTTTCCAATTCATTTTGTTTTTTTTCATTTGTGGTAAACAGTTGTGGGAGATAGTGAGATGGGAGTGGGAGGGGCATTGTTAGCTGCTGGAGACATTTGTTGATAATTCAATATGCAGATAATTCATAAGTTTTGGTGATGGGGATAGAGTAATTATGTTATTTTTAGTGTGACGAAATATCACATCATTGTATCACACATTAGAGCAAAACTTTTATCTCAGTCAATGTTTTTTTGTTTTTTTTTAAACGCTTTTGTGATCATTTAACATTCTGTAAAGAATTTACAACTATCGTCTGAAATCTACGGAAATGTTCTTCTTTCCTTTATGTAGGGAATTAATTTGTAAAATTAATCTTGTTTCACCAAAACAGTGGGCTTATAGCACTACTGCGAACCTTGTTATGTATTTTTAAAAAGAAGATTTATATTTCCTCGTTCGCCTAGGTGTTACGATGTCACTGTATTGTGATAGGTATATGTACATATCTACTCAATGTCAACCACTTCGTAGCAGTGTAGTAAACTGCTTAATATACCCCAGCTTATGGTCATGTCCTTGGTGTGAGAATGCCAAAAGGGAAGGAATTCTCTTTCATGAGAGCGTGGTAGCCAATTGGCTAAGGCGTCGGACTCGTGATCCAAGGATTGCTGGTTCGATTTCTTGCCTAGTTCATTTTGTTGTGTCCTTGGGCAACATGCTTTATCTCACTTGCCTCTCTCCACCCAGGGGTTAAATGGGTACCTGTGAGGTAACTTGTCATTGGGCGCAGTATATAACTGCTGCCGACTGGAGGGATTGTCTCTGGGACAGGTTATCATTGATCAGGGGTAATATAACGTCTGTAAAGCGCTTTGAGATCTATTGCTGGTATAAAACGCTATATAAAAAGCAAATATTAGAAATGTAGCTTCATTTGCAATCATTGTTAAGTTTTACAGTAACTTTGAAAACAAATCTTTCATCGGTTAAAAGGTTAAAGGAAACTAAATGGGACAAAAAAAATCTTTTTCTTTTTTTTAATTCAATGGGAATATTATGTCTGTTCACCATTTCTGGTAAAATAAGAGATGTTAGAATCACCAGTTAAGTACAAGATAGAAACAATGTTTTTGTTCTAACGATGGCCTTTTGTTTGTTTGGTAAAGGATGGGGGTTCGTGAGGGGTGAACATTTTGAAGGGGGTTATTGGGGTAAGCATCAAGGAGTCGAGTAGAGACAATATGATTCCAATTTACTTGCAGAAGTTTTATAATTTGTTTGTATATGATTATCATAATTATTATTGTTAACTACCTGTAAATTATATGAAACATCAAACAATGTTGTTTTTTGCTACTATACAAGTACATATTGGAAGGGTCAGTACGTTCACAGATTGCAAGTGTGAAAGTAAAATTAGATGCACGTGATGTGCAGGACAGTTGTTAAGAGAAAAACAAACAGTCTGGCTTGATATTTATAGTGGTACCAGTAATCTCCCCTGTCTCAGCGCAATCACTGCACTTTCCTTCTCTGGCACGATCATCAGAGCTTTCATTCAGTGGCAAATGTGTGTTCTCCTTGGAAGGAACAGAGAAAGAAAACTGGAGATGAAAATCTAACTTCAATTCAGAATGTATCGAATGGCTTACTCTGTGCAGTTTTGTACTGTGGTTTCAAGAAAGGATGGGGGTAGGGAGGGGGTAGGGGCAGGGGAGACAGGAATGGAGTCGAAGAGAGCTGCGGAGGAACATTAACTAATAGACACATCTGTTGAGAGTATTATAACGTGGAAAGAATTTTGACACTTTTGTTTTTTATAATTTTCAACAGTTTTACTTCTTGTAAACATTTCAATTTGACTTAATCATGTTTGTGATACTCTACAACAGTATTCAATTTGAGTAGGTCAACTGCTTTGTGGTTTTCTTCTTTTTCTTCTGTTTCATTCAATCGACTTTTCTTCGCCCAATAATTGTCCGAGAAAAGGTTTTCTCAAATAAGTATCAAGGAAGTTAATGAAATATTGTCACAATGATCTTGCTTTTCAAGTGGCATATTTTGGGTGGCAGTGGAATATTTCTCGGCAATCGGGACAATAACCTTTTTTACTTATATTTCCAGTTGACTTACTGCTAGAGAGGGTGACAAAAATCATGTTTCTTTCCTCAAAAAATGACATTTCATATGTCTAGGAATTACCCAAACTAGAAGTGCATTGCAAATCACTTAGCTTGCATCTATCAACAAACAGTAAAGAAGATTGCTTTTAATAATACAGTGCTGTACTTAAACTTACAAATGGTAACATTTCTCGCTCTCTATATATATGTATATATTTCTGTGGGTTATGGTTCCAGATGCACATAATTACTGCCATTTTTCCTCTCTCTACATCGATGGAAACAAAAGCGGTGTAGTGGGATCAGGTCGTTATCTAAAGTCGTTATGGAATGTAGTAGGAGCCAACAGGAAAAATTCCTCCAGGTTGACAATTTTTATCAATTCATAAATGCTGAGATTAAAACAAAGGAAAGATTCAGGTATTGCTTTCTATCATTAAATATAAAAAAAACTTTAAACCTGTGAACAAGAACAATATACATAATCATTTTTTAATCTTCTGCACATATTAATTATCATAAGGGTCACATATTAAGGCTAATTGTTAAGCATACTCTAGTGTTAAAACGAAGGAAAGCGTCAACAAACTTTGTCTTTCAGGTACTTTCCGTTTGTTTCAGCCGGACTTAGAGCAAAGCAGAGGACACATGAAATAGACGTATGGGACGGAAAAGTACATTTTTAATACCCAATAATGAATCCATGTGACAACACAAAATGTTGATGGGTTGGGTCAGGTGATCACTGACTTATTAAACCATTTTAGAACCAAACTATCATAAATGGGTTTGAATTCAAGCAGTTTTAGTAGGAAGGACAAAAGACGAAAGTATGAAGTAGGATTTAACCCACAATCTAGTGGTTGTCCGGTTGAAATCGCTGGATCCTGGAAGAGATAGTGATTCCATAATATGGAGTAGTTGAGGGGGTAAAGCACTAATTGTGTCAGAGGAGTGGATCGTTTTATTTTCATGACTAATTGTAAAAAGTAGACCAAAATCTTTAAATTTTGATGTCTCGAGTGGATGATGTGACCGTCTTGTAATGTTAAACTATAACATTCAGACTGGTCGTTTATTGGCGAAATTACCAGAACATGACTGAATCTGTTATTGAAGATGTATTAAGTTTGAATCGCCTAAAAATGTAGTCGTCGCACCCTAAATATTTACGAAAATACCACAGCGAACCTGCGTGAGGGTGACGTTCCGGCTAATGCACGGGGGCACATCTGTCGTCTTTGTGCGGTCCCGATTTAACAAGTGACACAGAAAAATTACCTTTTTTTTTTTAAAAGTTGTGGTATTTTGATGAGGCAAGTGATATCTTCAAAATGGCCTCAGCTAATTTATGTGTGTTGTGTGGACATAAATCCACACTAATGGCCTTACAATATATCTCTTGAATTGATAAATAGCAACATAGATATTAGTTTATGGAATATAAGATGTTTAATATTGTATTTCTTAGTACATTATTAAGAAGAAAAAAATGCTTGTAAATAGCAGAATTATTCTATCCATATACGCTTCACGGTCGTGTAAAATGTCTTTTTGCTTAAAAAGTGGATTAACTTGAATAGTACGTTATCTTGAATGGTGTGTGTGGCCCGAGCATACTGTTAAAAACATATTCTTCGAAGGTGAATAGTAAGTTTTTTTTTTTTTTCTGAAAAGAAAAGTTTCTAATTGTGCTAAGGAATGAAGGTGTTTTTCTTTCAAAATTATGTATAGATGGTTTGTAATACCCTTAATGACATTCATGTTAAATATTTTGTGAATTTTGCAAGGATTTTGTTTATCATAGCCTTATATATAGCACTAAGGAATAAAGGAATACCTTGTGGTTCCCTCCCCCCCCCCCAAAAAAAAATATATTGAAAAATACATTTGCAGAGGGATTTTTATGTTTTTCATTAGCTCTCATAAAGAAAGTAGTAAAGGTAAAAAATAGAATGAAGAAGACATCATTTCATACAAGGTGAGTCATATCTACCCTACTGTGTATAAAGTGTGTACTGCTTCATTGACAAATATTGGTCTACATAACTGGAATAAGTGATGACAAAGATTAATTTACCTTTGAGTTCTTAAGAGATTTCACATTCAGATAAATGTACAGAATGATCTACTGGAATAGTTGTCTTTGTTCATCATGGTGTGACATCTTATCAGAACTAGTTTTACTTGGACTAGCAGTTCTGAGAAATTGATTAGCTCTCTATATCAGAAATTAGTGCATGACATTTGTTTGAGAGTTTTTGCACTGTTTAAACTATTCAGCTCATGATTCCTGCCAGGCTGTCAGAGACTTTCAACAGTTAAGACTTAACATGCATGATTCTGGTCCAAATTTGCACACTTCCAACTAATAGTGCATGATTCCTGTCAGTGAATTTCAACAGTTCAGACTATACTGCATGATTGTGGTCACAATTTTGCATACTTCTGACTAACAGTCAAAAGTTGTCAGACATCATCCTTACTACAAAATGTGAACAGAAAGTCACAGGACCAAATTTGATGTAAATTGTGAAAAATTCACATTTTTCAACTTTGTATTTACCTTACTGTAACTTTGTAAACCTGTAAACAGTAACTTGTAAACTGTTGAAAGCTTTTTGTTTGTAATTCAAAATAACAAATTAAAGTTGCAAAAACTAAGATTCATTGTTAAATAAAGTAGCATCAATAATTGGAGTACAGTGGGGTACAATATAACAGTATCATCGAATGGGGTGCAGATATGGAATAAGTAGATGGTTGCTGTGGTAACGGTTGTGAATTGTTCCTTATCACGAAAGAATGACGCCATTTTATAGTATGTTGCAATGCAACAATACCTCTATGCATATACACGCCCAATTCCCGATTAATTTGTCAATCTTTCAGATTTCAGAATATGCAAATATGGTTAAGCATTCAACTGAGGTGTTTCAAAAGTGAAAATCATCTACATTAAATTTTTAAGTACTAAAATATATATTTCATGTGTAATACAATCTTTTTTTTTTTTGCTCAGTCAGTAAATGAAACAAGTCGAAATTATGCCATTTATTAGTTAATGTGGTTTAATTAGTGTTGGCTTCATGTAAATATTATTTCCTGGGAACCTACTTTGTATTATTACCTATTATTAAAGAGAATTACTAAAAATAAAATCTAGTAGTTAATGCTATCAATCTCTTTTGTGCTTTTGTTTTATTGTCTTTGTTTGCTATTGTTATCCTGATGACAATACCATCTTTGTCCATTAAACGAAAAACATCAGCGTTGTCCGCAAGCTCTGAAAGAGAGGGGGCCAGGGGGACCTTTGAGGTGGATGAATATTTAACGGTAGGGCCTACAGCAGATAGAGGGAGAAAGATGATTTAGCAAATAGAAAAGAAAGTTTGTTAATAAGATGAGTTGATAGTGACATTAGTTTAAAACTC
Organism: Apostichopus californicus; assembly: GCA_020650975.1. Taxonomy (NCBI): domain Eukaryota; kingdom Metazoa; phylum Echinodermata; class Holothuroidea; order Aspidochirotida; family Stichopodidae; genus Apostichopus; species Apostichopus californicus. The sequence goes on along the minus strand of JAIPMN010013102.1, from coordinate 7,664 downwards.
GATTACACGATCCTTTGAAAGCTGGACAGACACTGATAGTTTATCTCAGTATTAGACATACGCCATAACAGTGTTAATGAGTGAAGAATCACTATATGGCACACCGCAAGGACAGATGGTGGTTGAATTGTAATATATATACAGGTACATAGGAAGATAAGATGATTTTTTAGCTGGGACGTGTTGACTCGGCTCATAAACTTGCCTCAGATTGGAGAGGGGGTTTAATGAACAAGTTACAACATAGATTTGTCGAAATCAGTGAAAGATTCGGAAGAGAGAAAACATCAAAAATTCTGACCATTTTCAACTTGTAACATGCCAAGATAAGGTTCACCATTAACGTATAGGCCAGTGGCGAGCGCAAAGTTTGGGGGGGGGGAGGGGACGGGCAGGTTACATTTCATCTAGCTTCTTCCGACAGTCTGGGGATTTGGTTCAGTGAGGGATTTTTTACATTTATCTGGGGAAAAATAAGTCCACTGTTAACTTGCAGGGTGTATACCTCTTTTCAACACACAAACACGCACCCACAAATTGTGATTTTTATTCCTGGTGGAGGACCACTAGATCACCCCACATGGGAATGGGCTTCAAGGACCACACCCCTCCTTTATAACATCCTTCATTCGCCCCTGGCACATCCATATAGGTTCCATCCGACCCTGTTTCCTCCGATATTTGCGGTCCTACAGTATATGTTGCAGAACGAGTTCAAAAACTGAGGCCCGGTCACACTACAACGATATTTTATCGGAATACGGTCCGATTTTTCCGATTTTAGGCCGAAGAGTGAGGTTTGTGGTAGTGAATGTAATGAATGCAGTGGAATATTCGAATACCTACTCCAAGTATGAGGGGTTCTGGAACGGACTACATTCTGAAGTGACGTCACATCGAAAAACGATAAAAATCGGAAGAGAAATCGGATAGCTATCCGATAAAAGGACACGGAGTCAATATCAAAAGTTAGGAGAGGGCTATTCCACATCGGAATGGCTCAACAGATAGCAAATCAGGTCCTTTATCACTGTTGCTAGAAGACCCGAACGAAAAACTGGCTGTTTCGATTCCTCCGGGAAAATCGGATAGTATTCAGATAAAAAATCGGTATAGTGTGACCGGGCCTTAAGGGACAATCCTCAGTTTGAAAAACATACTGTACTAACATATTGCGACGTCTATGTTAGTACATATTCGGGGGCGCTCTTTGGGTATCGAAAATCTCTAATCGCAAGAAACTGATCACAGCAAAATGGCGACCCACAGGTTACTTCAACGTGAAGTTCTCCACAGATTACTTCTTTACAGTGTCAGACGAACAGTGAGATTGCGAAGTGTCCCAGTGAGAGAAGTGAAAAGCAGACATTTTTCCAACGTAAATGTATGTTTTTTTTTTTTTAAAGAAAGCTAACATGACCAAAGGTTCAACGTTAATCCCACAGAAAGGCATGCCTATGCTAGGGTTAGGCCTAATCTTATTACGGGCAGGGTTAGGCGGCAATGTAGATCTAGCCTAGGCAACAGTAAGGTGGCAAGACGAAAGGAGCAATCGGACTTTATATACTGTCCCAGGAATATGAAAAGGCCCTGAATAATATTAATTTTACCAGTTTGGCCTCCCGGTCTTAGCTAGGCTAGAGTCAGCATGAACCTCACTTAGTTAGGTATAGCCTACAGGTAAGTTATGAAATTGCTCATGTTGACAAGTTTTATCGAGACTTCCATATTGGACAAAATACATGTTTCTTCTTAACTGGAGTATTTGAACATCATCCATCAAAATGGGACCACCAAAACACTGGGAGACCATCAAAATGACACTTAGCCCTCATGTTCAACATGCAACATTTTGTAGGTACAAACCAAAGATATCAACATGGGATGTGGGGGCCGGTAGAGGGCTGAGGAACATCATCAATATCATGTCCTGAGAATTTCCAGATAATATATGGTCACCTTAAGCTACAGACTGTGGATGGATAACACATGTAACTCTTAAATATTTAAAGAGAAACTCTTCTATTCTTTGCATATATCAGTGAGTTGGATAGAGATAAACATATCCTCACTATGCAAGAGAAGATGATACTTATAAAGTTTCCGTAAATTTAAATGAAATCGAGCGACAGAAAAACAAAAATACAGATTGTTTTGGCCTATGGCGGCATTATAAATTATGTTATAAACATACACAAATCAATGCCTGTCATGATGGCCACATGTTTGTGGGATGCTAGCAGTTAATTCTTTGCATCCCATGGGCTAAATTCTTGTGTCCTGGAAGCAAGGTCCTTCATTTATAACAATGCTGCTGGTTCTGTTTTCTTTTGACAGAGGTTACACTGTCATAGATGGCTGACTGGAACTAATCACTCTCGTGGAATATTGCTGCAGTTTGGTCATCAAGGAAAGAACGTTCAAGGGAAACTATTACCTGTCATTTGTGCACATTCATATAGTACTTCTGATGTAAGTATCAATATATGTATATGTATAATGCATCCTACATCTCTGTACAAACATATTTTCACATGCAGTGCTGCTGTGGTCAAAATTGAAGCAATACTGTATTGACCTGTATGAAATTGTTTTGTGGTATTTTACTGTAAAATGTGTTTATGCTTTGTGCTAGGAAACAATATTTGTGTTTTTCATGACATAGGGCTTTAAAATGTCAGTAAAGTGAAAATCTTTTTCCTTCAATCATATAATAAGCTGCAATAGATAATGACCCTTTGATGCAACAGCCAATGGCACTTTTTGTCTGCAGTGTACAGAAAGCTTATGTTTTGCAGTTTTTTAGCCTCTTTTGGGGGGACAAAAATGTTTTTAAATCACAGAGTTGTTATTCAATGTCATCGTTAAATAATTCCCTTTTAGCAAGGTGTGAAAGAAGTGTTGAACAGCTTACCACTTTGTTTCTCAAATGGGCAGTTATTGTTACGACGCTTAAGCAACCACTAATATGGGGGAAACCTGCAAGGGCTTATGGATTACAACTTCCACATCAGGTGGCTTCCAATTCAACATCTTTAACTCAAATATGGAATCCTTTTCAATGTAGAAAGTCATTTCAGATGGGAAATTCATAGATTGCTCTTGGATGGAAAAACCCACCTTACTATGACCCGGCCGGGTATCAAACCCGGAACCTCCCGAATGCTAAGCCTCATTGCTTCAAATGCCACCGCCTATATCCAATGGTCCACAGCAACGGTAAATTTGTTTACAACACCATTGCCTGTGGCGAAGTGTATAAGCAAGACAAAAAGAACTCATAAGAATTTGTTCTTTGGTTTTTTTTTCTCATCTCACAGACCGAGACTCTTACAGACTCAGCGGTAGAAATAACAAATTACTCCGCAACCGACATTTCAGATGTCGCATCCCTCTCTACCACAGCTCAGGACATCCTGCAGCCCGTACAAGAAATTCCCTTCACGGAGCTTGGGTTAGGCGGATACACGCCAGTAGGAGTGTTACAATCATGTTTTGAGTTTATACACATGTCAGCTGGATTACCCTGGTGGGCAACAATTATAACTGGTATGGATGATATGTTTGAAGTAAAAATTCTCATATCCAAGGCCAAGTTTGAGATGTTCTGCTTGTCTCTCTGAAAATCTGATAGTTCCCTCAAGGTGTAGTCTGAACTGCATAGTCAGTCATCCAACAAGATTAAAAGTATTTTATGACAGGTATGGGACTGGGTGCTGGTATCGTAAATTAAGTAATTGCCCCGAGGAGATTCACAAGGAAAGTCTTGCTTATCAGATACCAAAAGTTGTTAGACACATCTTTTTATTTCCAGGACCTGAAAATAAATTTCTCCTAAAATATATGCCAGAATGTTATTTGAACCCTGTTCTGACTAAACAGTTTCTTTTTTCTTCTTTCTTCAACTTTGTTCATAATTTCCCTGTTATTTTCGTCTGTTTACTTGTATAAGACCTAAGTAATAAGAATCGTCAAGTTTTAAGGGTTACATGGAAAATGTACAAGGAGATAAAAGGGATGGGGTAGAGATTAGTGCTGTGAAAATATTGCACCAGGTTTGTAGAGAACAATTGAACCGGTGAATCTTGGCGGTGGATGATGGTTGCAATTTCAACTATCTCAGCATTATATTCTTTTCATTTTCAGCCTGTCTCTTTTTATTATTTTCTAAGCCTTTATTGTTTAAATCTGCTTCAATCCTACAAGTTTTTAAATTTCCATCCTCCTCCAGCTACCGTCATCGCTCGTTGTGTAATGTTTCCTGTAATAGTCAAGAATCAGCGTGCATCCATCCGGTTGAGCAACGTCATGCCGACCTTTCAGAAACTCACAAAGAAGATGAACGAGGCTCGCCAGTCGGGTAACCAGTATGAAAGTAAGCTACAGCCAGCCGTGTTTGTACACATTGCTACTGGCAGAATGTATCCATACCTCAAGAGGTGCCGGTTACCTGGAAGTAGACTGTTCAATATGGAGCATCACAGTTTACGCCAACACACACACCTGAAATTACAGTCAGCCTTGCATTCAATACCACTGCCGTGTCTGTGTCAATAAGGCGTATTTTAGACCTATGAAATTGCAATTTGGTGTGTTAATAGACACATCTCAGACTTTTGTGTGTAAATAGACACATCTCAGACTTGTGTGTTTAAAAAGACACATCTCAGACTTGTGTGTGTAAATAGACACATCTCAGACTTTTGTGTGTGACTAGAAACATCTCAGACTTTTATGTGTAAATAGACACATATCAGACTTTTGTGTGTGGTTAGACACATCTCAGACTTTGGTGTGTAAAAAGACTCATCTCAGACTTGTGTGTGTAACTAGACACATCTCAGACTACACTTAAGGTCTTTGTCTGCCGAAGCATGAACTAAAAGATGCTGTGGATAACTTCACTCAAACTGCTCTTGATAATTATGATATCAAACTTTGAAATTCTTGACATGATGTGAATTTTGGTTTATCCTGTTTAGACAAACTAATGCCTGTTACTACTGAGTGTGGTTGATCTGTCATATTTGAGGGCAGTGTTCAGCATTTTAAATGACAGCATAGTCAAAAATATGCAGCGAATAACTGTAATCAATTGCTTCCGATAAATGTGATATCAATTTTCTAACAAAAATTCCCTACAGTTTGTGTTTTGACCAACACTATGGATATGAAAGACTTATAATAAGATATTTATGAGTTTATCTCCTACCTCTCCTCCTTCCCTGTTGGTTTCTTTCTTTCTTCTCTCCATCCCTTGTTTACTATTCCACTTACATCTATCTCTTTTGTGTTCACCCTGCTCATTAACCTGTCTGTATTCTGTGCGTGTATTTGTCCCTTATGTTACTGTAACTTGTCATTCAGCCTCCGAAGAAGATCCTGCTAGGATTGAAACGTCAGGCCCTCTTACTTTTACACAAGATATTTATGAGAAATTAATGAGAGACGACCATTCTTGTGTTTCATGACTTCTTTCTGCTATTGTTTTTTTTCTTGCGACAGTGACAAAACGTAACATGGAACTGCAGAGGTTTGTGAAGAAACACGACGTCAATCCTCTCAAAACACTCGTCGGTGTTCTCGTACAGGCAAGGATTCATACTTTAATTAATATTATGTACATAAGTATATTTTGGTGCTAAATTCAGACTAGAAAAGTGTTCACTTTTAAAAGACAATCATCGTCGTGAGATTTGTTTCCACACAGCCCAAGATCGTTTAATTCTACTCTAAATTAAGACTCAATCTTGCAGTCTTACTCTAGTCTCTAGACTATGCTAGATTTACAGAATAGCCCAAATATGGGAAGGAATTACGATGAACCCTTTGGGTGAGTACAAGCACAGGGAGTTGTGCTAGAATAAGAGAGGGTACAGATTCACTACAAATCTGCCTCAGTTGTTGGTTTTCACATTGAGTAGGTTACAGTACTTGGCAATTTGTCAATGGATACAGTAGCTTGAAGACTAGAAGCATAGTTGGTATTCAGTCTTGCTAGTATAAGGAATTGAAGTGAGATATTGGGTGGAGGGAGAGGGGTGTGAAGAGGGAAGGTTGCTTTGATTAGTCAAACTCACTTGATTTTATGTTTTTGGTATTTGTCCCCATGCAGGCGCCAGTTTTCATTTCGTTTTTCATCGGTCTGAGGGGGATGGCCCAGCTTCCTGTGGAGAGTATGACGGTAGGCGGCTTGTCCTGGTTCACAGATTTGACCACAGCCGACCCATACTACGCCCTCCCTGTGCTCGCTAGTTTATCCATGTTTGCCGTCATACAGGTCAGTCTAGATAACGTCACCATATGGGACCTTATCTTGTAATTAGGTGCTTAATGTCATTTCATGAGAGTCACTGTTGCTTACATAGAGCGAGCAATTATTTATTGTGTACTTCTGTAGTGTGTACGCAGGTACAGAAGTCTTCATTTGTGTGTAAGTATATGTGTGTAACTCACAACTACTTATAACACACACATGAGCACGTACAGTATGCAGTGGCATGTGTTCATGTCTGGGTGTTTATAAGTATGCATGAGCATATGTTCAGGTGAGTGTGTGTGTGTAGACATGTGTGGGTGTACATGGATGTGTGTGTATGTATGCCTTAGCATGTGTTGAGGAATGTATGTTTATGTGCAGATGTGTGTCTGTCCAGTTATGTGTATTTATGTATGCAGTGGTGTGTTCGCAAGGTGTGCATGCGTGTGTGTAGGTAGGCATGTGCATGCCGCCATGTTTTTTACTTCTTAGCTTGTTAATGTAATACAGTACCTCAAGAAATCTAATATGAGAACATTTCACAACTGCCACTACTCTAGCATGATGACATAGCTATAGCTATCTCATTGATTAATTAGTTAACTAATTAATTTGAATGTTTGTTTCTTACTTTCTTTACATATCAGCTGGGGGCTGAGGCTGGAGTGAGCAGTGCGCAGGCTGAGAAGATCAAATCAGTTCTGAAAATAATGCCATTTGCAATTCTACCATTGATAGCATCATTACCAAAGGTAAGTCAACACAGGAGACTGCAATGGGTTGTCAGCATTGCATTGTACCAAAGAGTTGGGGGAGGGGGCTCAAAAATTGTCTGGGCGATGTAGAAGGGAAGTTGATGTGAGTAGTGTGCAGGTTGAGTGATGTGAGTAGTGTGCAGGCTGAGTGATGTGAGTAGTGTGCAGGCTGAGTGATGTGAGTAGTGTGCAGCCTGAGTGATGTGAGTAGTGTGCAGGCTGAGTGATGTGAGTAGTGTGCAGGCTGAGTGATGTGAGTAGTGTGCAGGCTGAGTGATGTGAGTAGTGTGCAGCCTGAGTGATGTGAGTAGTGTGCAGGCTGAGTGATGTGAGTAGTGTGCAGCCTGAGTGATGTGAGTAGTGTGCAGGCTGAGTGATGTGAGTAGTGTGCA
>JAIPMN010013099.1:0-21935 GCA_020650975.1 Apostichopus californicus | reverse complement strand
TTTATTCCTGTTTTAATTGTTGCAGTATATAGTTTTCATAATGACGAGCACTGTTACCAAATCGGACCACATGATTGTTAATGTAAACAGTTTCTTGGTAGAGAGTGCCCCGTCTTTTCTAAATAGTCCTTGATGTTACTCTGCACTAGTTAATGGTTTGGGAGAATAACATCCACACAAATAAATAAGTTAATGTTTGTAGTAAAAACAGCAAACATCTATATACTTTATATTGCTTTAACTTAACTTTAAGGACATGTAGTATGGGTGACATAATGGTTGTAGGTTGGATTCACTAACATCCATTTCCTCTTAACTTAAGTTCATCTTAGCTAATTGTTCGACTTATTTTTTTCTAATTTCCTTTTCTTTTTATATTAGTTTTCTAAAAGAATCACCTATTATAAGGTTAGTTGAACAACGTACTTTCAACCTGAGATGCTACGAATTTCCCAAAATATTACAAATCATGTCATTTATAATGGTTAAATGACAAGGAATACTGCGAGACATCTTATTTGCAAGTCTGGAAAATACTTGAAAATATAGGGTTTGTTCTTTAGTACTTTTTATTTTATTTAATCCACTGTTTCGTATTTTATATTCTATCACTCGGTTACAAGGGAAAAGTTTATATCTTGCCATTCTTTGCATTCATTTTATGCCATTGTAAATTTACAAAGTATATGTTACCTTTTTAATTTGCATATTTGGTGGTTGCTGTCGCCTGAGTAACATTGAATATGTTGCTGATTATTTCAAGTTACACAAATTAGGGCTCTTAAGTGAGGTGAGATGCAGACATCGACTGAGAAACAAAATACAGGATACCTTCCAAAAGTGTAATACACTGTAATGAACCAATGTTTTGTATTGCTCAACAGTATTTGTTGCAATTTTGTAACCAACTTGAATTTTAGCCAATTTCATACAGCCCATATAAAGAGTCACGACCATCGAACGTTAGAAATTAACCAACTTAAAAGTCTAACTTAGCCAATGGTGTTACTTCATACAGTACATCGTTCTATTTAGTGTGTGTTTATCGATACTTGATTATTCTTGCAAACTTAAAGTATTGATTAGTTATTGAATGGAGATCCTCGGTGTTAACAGAGGGCGCTGTCATATAGGTCCTAACAGAGCCGTAGACACGGTTCTGGGAGCTGTTGTTCCTGATCTATACTGTTAACATAAATATCCAAAGAAAGTGTAAAGCATTGTAAAATACCTCAATGTATGTGCTAGGTGTGAACAAAAAGTTACAAATAATTATGAGAGTAACTGAACGTGTAAGTCAATGACTTCCATTTCGGAGACATCAATACAGTTTTACTGACGCTCAAAGCTTATACTCAGTTTAGCAGACGTGATTGAAAAAAATCTTAAAGACGCTTTCTGATTTCCGTCACGTTGCCAAACGAACGGTTGGTAACATTTCGTTGCTAAAATTTGTAGTAATGTGTATTTAAACCATAGCTCGTATATGTAACAATATGTGTAAATAATAGAAAGCGCAGTTAGTTTGTCCAGAAGTGTCGGTCAGAGATTCCTCAAGGGAATTCTCAGCAGATTCAGAGACTGCAATTGTCAGATTTCGTGGAACTAGAAAGTACCGATATGACAGCCCCCTATGTTGATTTAGTGCATGGCTGGTGATCCCCACCGTGTACGCACCATGCTTAGTCTTGGGCGTATTTCCAACCGTCCGACCACAAGAAGCATGGATGGAGTTACCTCATTGCAGAAGGCTACACAGAACTCACGAAACTCGCACACAATACTATTGCATCTAATTCAAACTTGCCATTGTCAGAACAAGCACAAAGTTAAACAATGGTTTTCATCTCATTCCTGTTTTTAGTTCCTTGCTTATCCTCTGTTCTCCATGTTGATAAATTTCAAACTTCAAATAATTATGTGAATTGTAGTTTATTGTTTGTTAATGTTATCAGAGTGAATCTATAGATATTGACTTATTTGAAAGAAATATATATACTCAAAATATCTTCTGCGTAACATTGGTTATGGATCTTAGAAGATGAAATAACGCACTCAAACCCTTACCTCCCAGTGACCATTCTGAAGGTCCAAATGAAAGTCAATGTCGAACGGACGCCAACGAACTACATGAAAATAAAAAGAGAATGAAATAGACACATATTTGGATATAGTAGGGCCAAAGCCAAAACCTCCGTAAGCGCGAGGATCGGGTTTTGATATACGTTTCCATATGTTCCAGCTCAACAGTATTAAAATAGGAAAAATCCAGTAGTAGGTTAAATAAAGAGAGTAACACACAACATAATAAGCTAACTGAGGTTTCTCTTTAATTTCACCAAAAAAAGTAAGCGCGAGGGACGGAATGCGAGAGACAGAATTGCTGTCTATATTGATTAATTAGAGGAAAAGCTGTTGTAAATTCTGTTTGTCATTGCCAAGCTCCCACAAGCAGTGGGAATATTATCACAAATTACACAATCCAATTCATGAACACACATTCAAGGAGCAGATGAGGGTGATGGGGTGCGGGTGGTGATGGGGGTGGGATGATGGGTGAATGTAGGTAAATTGGAATCAAAATTGAAATTCATTCCCTTTCTCACCACTCAAATGCCTTGGTGAATAATAATTAAGTCACCTCCATCCACCACTTCCCCCGAATGAGGAATCTTAAACCCAACACAAATACTAAATCTATTTTCCACCTTTATATTGTAGGTGAATACAACAGTGTGGGACAATATATAATTATTGAATTTGGTAACTTAAAACTAATTTACTGTACAAATTCAACATTTATACTTTATCCATGCAATGAAAGTCACCATTTTAATTCAAACTGACAATTCACATATTCATTAACAAAACTCTGCTTAGATTCGGATCCAAACAGCATTTGAACGAGTTAAAAACTTCTTCCCCTATCATGACGTTAACTCATTAAGTTGTCATTAACAAGAAAACTGAACTACTGTACACAACATACATCAATGCAATTCAATATAAATTGGAACATTAACATGTCAAACTGGATATGATGTAGATTTGGAAATCAACAAACAGCTCACCAATGTGCAAGGAATTGATATGAATGCTTACAATTCATTACACAAATAATGGTCTCTGGTTCCGCATACAGGGAGAACAGGGGCTATCTTTCCTTTCACCATATCCCTTGAATACCACAGTAGGTCTTTTGCCTCTGGCCACTTCCAATACTTCAACTATTCAACTATCACCCACTCCCCCACTTTCCAAGGTAACTGATCATTGTTAACCAGCTGACTACCAATTTGATCTTGATCCCCATTCTCCTCAACCCGACCACTGTTTTCCACTTTATTCAGATTAGGATCTGGTTCCTTATCATGGCTCACGACTACCTGACTTTCAACCCCATCATTTAAGTCATACAACTGCTCCCTGAGCATCTCTTCAACTGGTTCACAAAACTGACTCTGTAGGAAGAAAGTCAGTTTGCTCTTACCATTACTGCATGTACGGGTCAATAAAATGGACCTTGCGTGTAACTGGTACTTCAGGTACCTTGTCTGGCATAGAAGGCATGGTTATGCCATCTGCAGCTACATAGAATGTATCTGTTGCATTCACTCTATTGTTGGCATATTCTGCAAACTGCTTGGCACTAGTGATGACAGTTTTACCTGCTTTGACATCACTGTACACATTTGATTTTATCTTTCCCCCCACCCCATGTACTGGACCCTTCTTTTACCCCAACCCATGTACTGGGCCCTTCTTTTCCCCCACCCCATCAACTGGGCCCTTCCTATGGTGAGATTCGAAATAACTCCATGTTATACGAATGTCACATAGGTACTGGGTGGCAAGGAAGTAAAAGCAATATTTTGATTTAAATTGACTAGCACAGCCATCGAACCAAAAGTGAACCTGATCCAGATTTGGAACAAATTGTCGGACCTTTTCAATGATAGCTTTATTGAAGTGCAAGGCTAAGAACTTGTCATGTGACATGTAATCACTGATGACACAGAAGGTTTTGCACTTCACTTCCTCACCTTCAGCATACCATGCACAAACAGTGTACAATGTGAAATTCTCGTGGCCAAAGTATGCAGACTGTATTTCATTCTTTTGGGTGTTAGCATAGTTCTCACTGAAGTCCACTTGGATGATAGCACTGTTTGTTCCTGGAAGTGCCTTCTTCAACTTTGCAAGTTCAGCATGCTGTCGAATTCTGCTATAGCTGTTGAATTTACGCGTCTGTTCTGCCAACTCTTCGGCAGCTTCTGCTCCTGTACATATCTTCATCACTTTCTCAGGGTACTACTTGCCATGGATCCACCTTGTAGTATACCACTTCTGGCTTTGCTGTGATGTTTTCCTGGAGCTCTTGGTAGAATTCACTACCATCACTACACTCGCTGCAGTTGTTGTCAACACATGCCACATTCATGGAGTTGCAGAGTACTTTGTTGATGTATTTGCTTCCCTCTGTTGGTAGGTCTGGGTAACAGTCCTTGATCGCACATAGGAGTAGCTCAAGGTTTTCGCAACTGTCACATGCACATGTGTTGTCTAGCATATCCTTTCTGAACTTGATGTACTTGATGGTGGTCAGGAAGCGACGCAAGGAACCATACGAGACACTGAATTGCTGCGACAAGGGGAGTACACTGGTTATCTCATCCTTGATCAGCTCAACAATTTCTGCAAGGAACCAAAGCAAATAATGCTTTGGGTGATACTCACGTACACCCTCACCATTCTTGCCCATGTAAATTGACTCTCTGCGCCCAGGACATGTGTAAGAAATGTTAGGCCTCTTCAAGAAAGTGATTAGCCACTGCTGCTGAAACTCTGTAAAATGGGGCGTCCTACTTTGTCAGAAGCAATGTTCCGTCGGACTGTGTTGAATACCTTTGCTTTTGTTGTGGGGGTCATTGATCCCACCAATGAACTCAGAACCGCAACTTTTCGTGGGGTTTTATTGGGTAATGCCGACCTTGCTCTCCTAACACTTCTGGCCAATGTTTGCTTTGTGGAGTAAACAGCATCTGGCAAAGGATTTGGTCCATGTTCTGCGGTTTGGGCTTTCTTTGTCCTTTTTATTTCACGGTCCCGTCTCAGATGCGCGTGATACTTTTGGGGCTCACTCTTTAGCACCAAACTGTAACAGAACTCCGTCCCTCGCACTGAATTCCGTCCCTCGCGAAAATGTTGATTACCCATAATGCACCATTCATATTTTTGTTCAGTTTCTTTCATCACTACAGATGTTCAAGTCACTGACAGTTGATACTTTGCAGATTTTCATGCATACTGCACTATTTCCTCTCTCAAAAAAAAAAGGTTTAAAAAAATGCGAGGGACGGAATTTTGAACCGTTTCTTCTATTTTTCTTCAAAAAAATTCAAAACTTTTCCAATGAATAATTTGCACTAGAGATGAACATCAAATTACAGAAAACCAAATTTGCCTCACCCATCCTTATTTTCAGCTAGGTCAATTTGACTAAATTTCGTCCCTCGCACCTAGTGCGCATCTTTTTAGATTTCAACAACCTCTATATCACTGATAACGAAATTTTTCGGATTTTTTCTTTATTTATTCTTCAGTGTCAATTAGTACTGCCATGAGCCTAAAACAAATTTCTCCAAGAGAAATAACATTATTTTGGAATTTGAGGATGACCAATTTTGGCTTTGGCACAGTAATGAATAGCAAAACACATGCAAATGCTCTATGCTGTTGAAAATCAGTTTTTGTAACATCTTAGTTTTCCATCCTGAATTTATCATAGATATACTTTACTTTTGCATATGTCATACTTGATTTTTCAGTTAGAAAGCATTACTTTAGGAGATGATAAAACAAATAGAAATTCATCAATTAATCTTGTGAATTCCCTTTCATTTACCTTGAGTTTTCTGAGTCTTCGTTGTGTCTTTAAATGCCTCCGGTGAAAAGGAAGTTGGCAGCTGAAGTTGTTCAAACCTAAAATTGAATAAAAAAGCCAAATCCTAACAGCTTTTCAACAAAAAGTTAAGCCCCAACCAGCCTCCTACAATATGTTATTATTGTATATAAATATGCACGCAATTGAAGTTAGGTTAAAATATTAAGTTGATGCTTGCAAGTAATAGTATTAAAGTATTTAGCCTGTGTTGTTTTATTTCTATACTGTGAATATGGAAAATGGTCGCATTAGCTACTCTGTACTATCTGGCAGCCCTTAAGATACGGGTTCAATGTCTGATTACAGTAATAATCGAATATCTCCGGAAAATATAGCTATTAGTTTGGGGCACCCAGTTTCAGTAACTTCAAAACGTTGTCTACCAGCAACTCCAACTACATCAACTGTCACTAAGTTTTCTTGTCAGACTGAGGGTTTGAAAAACATAAATACTATTTTGTTTGTCAATGGAGAATATCCTCATACCCAAATGTTATGTTAATTTGGACTCACCTGTTATACGTTATGAAATCATATAGCTAATTGTTATACACATTGGCCAACAAAGATCATGTGATCAAGACCTTAGTTTTTGTATCTTCTTTGTTAATTACATACGAATTGAAACGCTTTAATCGATGTTAGAGTTGTTTTCAGTCAAACTAATCTACCATCTCTCTTGTAAACCAGGTAGTGATATTCTGCCAAAAAAAATCATGGTTTAGCTGACTAAAGAGACAGTACCCTGTGTTGGTGAATACCGTACTATATTATAATACATACACTAGGTACGTTGTGTAGTTGACTTCAAAGTGTATATACAGTGTACACTTAATCAAGCATATGTTAGCTTTGTAACTTACTACCATACAGCGATTGTGTGGAATGAATGCAGTTTCTATGTAGTTAAACATTAATTTCAATCACCAAACATATAAAGAATATCCTTGCAAGACACTGTAAATGCACCGACAGTACTAAAGTACATGTTATTGGAAAGAAACAGTTCATCAAGGTGATGATTACACTTACTTTGATTCATATGTCTCATTACAATTTCATCTTTACACAGGCATGCACCTGTGGCTATTTCTAATTATTTTCATTTCGTGTTTAACTTAATTATTTACAACACACTACACATTAAAAGCAATTCATTATTTTTGTGAGATAAAACCTGTTTAAAATGTTGGTTGTAGACCAGGGGTATACGTATCGCATAATGTTTAATATGACAAACACAATTCAACTACGTGTACACTTGACATATAGTTAATTAAAAGTCTTGGAGTTTTACTTACATCAGCTCCTTGACACGTCCCCATTTCATTCCGTAGTGAAACAAGTTCATAACATCCATATTTGTTAATGTCCTCTCTATGCCATACTGGGCATTGCCGTGTCGTCCATATCGAGAAGAACGTGACAGTGATTCCGTATTGTCATGTTCTATATTACTTCCAGCTATGTGAATCTTTTCAACAGTCGGAAGAATTGGTAAAGGTATAGCGCTGTGTAGTATAATAGTGTCGCCTACAAACTTGATGGAAGAGTACTCGAGGTGTAAACAAGATATTGGAATCTGTGACAGAGACAAGAAATGATGCTACAAAAGTTCAAATTAATATACAAGATGACAGTCACATGACGTTTAGGAATTTAAAGTTAGATTTTCCAGAGCAGCATAAAGTGTACAAACAGTCTACTACATGGTAGAGGGCAGTTCAAAGTACCATTAAATATTATACAGCAATTGGAAGATTCATAAACCAGCTTTACGGTCTGATTTTTTTCTTCATTTTCATTCTGTTCAAACATAAAATAGTTTAAGGTCGGCTTGTCATGCAAAGACATTCAAATGCTGGTAAAATAAATTAAATCAGCTTTCATTTGGTTGGTAAATATGGGAAGAGTTGTGTTGTATTTTCTAATTTTTTACCCATTTAGTTAGAAGTTGCAGATTAAATCCTACCAACCTAAATGACAAAGCTACCCTCAACTTAAGGTTGATCTTCCAGATACCTATGTTTATCTCAAATTCCTTACGAAGCTGAATATTTTTGACAAATTTGTCGATACTCTCCTGAAAATTTAAAGTTGTTTTACAACAAATCCTTCGGCAGTTTGCAAATATGTATAGCGTAAACATGTCAATGTGGGAGTCATTATCAATCATACATAGTACTGCTAGTAAGATGGATACACTTGTGAAAAATCAAAGGCTGTATATTTCGTAGTAAAGAATACACATTGGTCACTTATTCTCTCCCTACCATTCCGAATCTGTATCGCCTAATGATAAACATAAGTTTGTACTTCAATTTGAATAACTATTTTATAAGATTTTGTTTTAACCAGAAATACTGGATATGTGCTCTAATATCAGTGACTTCACCCAAATGAATCATTAGCTAATATAATTCGTTAAAGAATGCGTTACGATGCATTGTGTGGAATTATACTTTTTCTCAATTATTATATCAGCTTCCCTTGTTTTGCTTAAATTATTTATTTATTTATTTATTTTGTATCACACAGCTGATAGTTACAATCCTACTGTATTGATATTAATGATGACCCAGGGTACATCATGTTAATTATGCAACTTATGCAACTTAAACAATCTTCCAATATATATAGTTTGCTTGAAGCAATCTATACCAAACATGCGATGTAACAATCCTTACTAAGATCAACTTGGAGTTTGTGTTTTTACAGGGTTAATGGCTGAGTTATTGCAAAAAGAAACGTAATTGTAAGTCTTTCACATATTCCACACACTATGAAGAACATAGACTCAGTCCGTAACAAATATTTTCAAAAGAATGTTACCGTTTGTGATTGGGGTAGAATAAAGATAATTTTCATGCCTGAGGTGAATGAGGTATTTCATGAGGGGGATTGGGTTGCCCTGTGGACGTCGCAGCCAACCCCCCTTATATGGTTGAGGTGTCCGATTGAAGCGGGAGTTGGTTTCCTCTATACAGCACAAACTGCTCTATCATATATCAAAATACTGACAAACTTATTTTGTTTTGCCCTGTATCTCCTAAAATGAGCATATTTTTCAAGATTTGACCTTTTGACCTCACGGTGTAGTTTGACACGTTGATTTCAAAAAGCAACATGACAAGTCTGTACGACCATCCCAACTGTACTTATTTAAAAAAAACTTGACCTCTTGACCACCTAGATGCGAGTCGACTATTGGATTACAATAGCGTAACTCCCAACCTTGACGGACATTTTGTTCTCAAGTTATTACAAAAATACTAGTTTTCGACCACTAATTGATCTTTGTTGACCTTCGATCATATTACAGTTGTGTTTGGAAACAATCCCTTACCCCTTACCCCACAACTACTCCCAAATATCGACCATGTCGGAACCTGTGAACAGAAGTTATTGCTGTTTTCATTATTTTGCTTTTTGGCCTCTAACTGACCTTTGGTGACCTTCACAGGCACCAAAAACAATAAGGCAAACCTTCTCACTATGGCGGATCTATATAGCAAGTTTGAGTAAATTCCAAATATCCCTTGTTGAGTTACAGTGTACCCAAGCAAGTGTCCCAGACGCACACACAGACACTCACACACACACTCACGCCAACCTGACTACATATGTTCCTTTTGCTAACGCAAGGAACCCAAAAGTACTGCATCTATACCATTTGCCACAGCTGGCAATGGGTGGTGGGGGCTGCCATCTCCACCCCTTCTGGACGCCAACGATAAACATCCCTTTTGTTGTATTGTGAAATATCTTCTAATGATACCTCATTCATGCTGTGAATATTATAAACCCACTGGTTTATATATTTACGAGTGACCCGCTTACCTGTCTCCCCACAACCTTAGCAACGCATTCTACCGTGTCTAGTATGACCTGGTAATCTTTTAACACTGTGCACCCTCAGTGACCGGTCATACCCGGTCAATGGCCTTCCTTCTCATGAGACCACTTCCCTTCCGAAGTGGTTCCTGACGCGACCTCGGGGGGGGGGTGGCGGGCAAACCCCGCCACCCGCCGAGCTCGCCGAGAAGAAAATCTTACGCTAACAAAGACTGCTGACGCCTCCAGGCAGGGGGGAACCCACCCCGAACAGTCGGGGCGGGGGCCCGCCCTCCGTCACCCCGTAGGCGTGCCTACCCCTAAACTAACAGAGGCGTAATTGAACAAAATGACGAGGCCCATACTACCTTAGATGGTAAATTGTAACTTGGGATACCAAAATAAGGAATACAACACTCACCGATAGACAAGGAGCCGTAGGCGAACCAGTGAATGGCAATGTCTATCGACGAGAACGTGCGGAGTCATGAGTCAGGTCGAACGACCGCTCCCCCGTCCGGCTGTGTCCCACCTCCCTCGGGGGAGGGTGGCGGGAAATGGAGACAGGTAAGCGGGTCACTCGTAATTATATATAAACCAGTAAGTTTTATAATATTTACTTCGCTCCCCGCTTACCTGTCTCCCACAACCTTAGCACCGAGTGGCACTGCCCGATGGTGGGAGGCCCGAGGGGTGGGACCCCCGGAGCTCGTATCACCGAGGACCAAAGCCGAATCGGCCTGTAGTATGTCCGATAAGTAGCAGGCGACAAAGGGATTGGAGTCTTCCAAGCCGTCGCCTTGCAGATGTCCACTATAGGAAAGCCTGCGAACAGGGCTGTAGAAGCTGTGAAACCCCTGATGTCGTGAGCCCTAGATCTGCCTGGACCTGTAGCCAGAGGGCGGATGGTTTCCACCAATCAGCGGGACAAGGTATCCTCCCGGGCTGCTGAGTAAGGCACTCGAAGGAGAAAGAACAGGGATGTCGAAGTACCCAAGAGATCTTGTGTTCTGTTGAGGTACCACTTCAGTGCCCTAACGGGAAACCATAGTCTGTCCTCGGGGATCAACGAGAAGGTCTTGATCTCTGGGATGATAATGTCTCCCGGTAGGAGAGCCCAAACCTGGTTCTTGGCGAAGAAGGAGGGGTCGAGAACTATCAGCACCCCACAAACCGTAGGATCGTAAGGCGCCTTAGTCAAGGCGTGCCGTTGTTGCCTGGCGTGGAGCCAAAGAGGAGCCCTGATGGAAGGCGGCAATAGCCGAACGATAGTTCTAGATCGTCGATACCCTGCCTCCCTCCTTGGAACAGTGTGGGTAAGGAACGTAAGTCGCCACGGTTGTTCTCCCTCTGGCGGCCAAAGTACTTTCTGTCTGATGGAATACCAGACAATTTCCAGGCAACTAATTGTAGGCCCTTGCTGTCTGGGTGAGCCAGCGCCCCCTGTCTCTGGGACAACCGATGTGGTGTGTCCGGCAGGATCGCCGTCTTGTCCGCGAGGAGCTGGAGAATTTTTCCCGAACCAGGGTCAGAGGGGCCACCATGATGGATCTGCCCCCGGAATGGCGGACCTCCCTCAGTACCTGGCTGATCATGCCAAGAGGGGGAAGATGTAAGCCTCAGGTCCGTCTCACGACAGGGACCTGGCGCTATGTGGAAGGCCTGCGGGTGGGACCGCCTGGAACAAAAGATGGGCAGCCCATTGTTGCCCTGTGTCGCAAACAGGTTTTTCAGAGGTCTGCCGAACATGTGGAAAAACCTGCCGCATGTTCGTTGCGAAAGGGTCCACTCGTCGGGGTGGAGCTGTCCCCTGGGCAGAGCATCGGCCATCACATTCTCCTTTCTGGCTATCTGAGAGACTCGTAGGGCCATGCCAGATTCTGCAGCTGTGGTGAGGGTCTCCCATGCCAGACGGCACAATCTCTCTGACCTGGTGCCACACTGTCTGTTGATGTAGCTACAGTATGCCACCACCGTCATGTTGTCTGAGAGGATGGTGTTCAAAGTGCCCCGTACCTTGGCGCAGGAGGACTCCAGAGAGCTCCCCCCCCCCAATTCTGAGAGCGAGGCGAAAGTATATTAGACCTGATATGGTTATCTTTTGCAGATAGAGTGTGAGGGCAGATCCTTTGCCCTGCTGACGCCACTGTGGTGCAGGAAAGCGGTTTCTCTGTATCTGCTGCTAAAGAAGTCAAGGACAGTGGCCTGTATGGTGACCTTAATAGCGCTTGCAGTACAGCAGCACTCGCAGTACTGCTTGCAGTACCACAGTACCGCTGATGACCCCTTCAGTTATCAACCAGTTGCAGTCAGAAAACTGAAGAAAAGGAATGCCCTGATGATGTAGACCTTAGCTGTACCCTGTCGGGAGGTTTAATGGAGGTTCTTTCCATGATAAATAATATTAATAATAATATTGAGGATTGATAAGGCGCAGACCTATCCACCGATAACGATGCCAGAGGCGCCTAACAATATTACCCTGGTCAACGATAACCTGTCAAACATAGAGACAAATCCCTCCTGGGTGGAAAGACGCAATGGAGATAAAGTGCCTTGCCCAAGGAAACAACGGAATGATCTGGCCAGGACTCAAACCTGCAAGCCTTAGATCACCAGTCCACTGCCTTCACCACTTGACCACAGTACTCTCAAAAAATGAGTACTGAATGGATAGTTTGCTTTATCAGAATCTTAATCAATGCTACAACTGCTACTGTATATGTGACTACTACAACTATATGTATGTATTTATGTATGTATTTTAGATCATCCTGCAAGTAGGAACTTGTGAAGAAGCCTCATTGGCTTATCAAAGCCGCAAGCTGACCGAAGTCAGTTTCTTACATTCATATTTGACGTCCACGATTATGAATTGTCAACAACTCTGTAACTGGACAACATACATTAAACCGGGGACCTTATGATTAAAAGGCACCGGCTTTAACCACTGAGCTAACTGAGCTATAGACCTACTCATCAGAAACAAACTCCAGTCCCAACAGGGGCCGTGAAGATGGTGAGAGGGTGGGTTTGTAGAAATTCCACCTCATAAATCCCTGGCTGCTTAACAGAGCCCGGGGGTTACTCAGCATACACAAAAGCGTTATTAAACGTTTAGTCTTTTGTTATGATAACGTTATTTGTGGTGTAACACCAAACTATTTGAAAATACACATGCACTGACTTGATGAAGATCAGCAATGCTGCAGTAGCTCACACTGAGCTCTTCGTTGATGATTTGAATCCACTACGAAAACGCATGAGTAAACACTTTGGATGGTAGAATGAGAAGGAAGAGCATTGACCGGATAGGACCGGTCACTGAGGGTGCACAGTGTTAAAAGATTACCAGGGCATACTAGACACGGTAGAATGCGGTGCTAAGGTTGTGGGGAGACAGGTAAGCGAGGAGCGAAGTAAATATTATGGTTTGTCTACTTCCAAGTTGGTTTATATTAGTAAAAATCACTTACGTCATGGTTACGAGCAACCTCAAGGAGCTGGAGAGTGGACGTATGTTGTAATATGTTTCTTTCACTGAGAGACACGGGACCTGAAGTTTTATTTAGAATCACCTGGATGTCATCAACCTTAGGAAGAACGTAAAGACAATGATATCATGGTAAAACAGGTCATTGTAAAGACATTTTGTATACAAATTCCATATTATCACTTAATTATTCCATTGCCAATAATACAGTCATTTTCATGGGTAAACAGAGAGCGATCAATATTTTGTGACATTAAATATAGCGAAGGAATTACAGATTTGCTATAAGAAAAATCTATCAAAATTGTACACCAGTATGCCAAATCGTGATATTGTAATTTTGCTCGCTATTCCCAAGGTTCATTTTGTAACGTTTTCTTCCACAGATTTGTATATATAGACTCTAGTTTGGCAACAATGTCAAAAGTACGAGCCTATTCACAGCTGCTCACTGTAAGCATCCAATAGAAAATGACTGTCACATCAGTACAACATGTTTTCTTTGATTGTAAATGCACAGCATTCCATACAAAGATATAAGCACGGATGATATCGTTTGTCTACCAGTGACAGAAGCATTCCATCCATTTAATTTAACTACCCACACTCAAAATCACAAAAATCGTTACTCGAGTATTGCAACAGAAAAATAGTAAACGTGAAATTATTCCTAGTCCAGGATTACTCAAATAGGTAAGAATAAGGTTTTTGACAGGTGCTGAGTTTAAATGAAGTGAAGGCACTTGTGAGATATTGCTATATTATAATATAAAGAAGATCTAAGGGATTTTATAAATTAGTGTTGATAGGTTTGTACTATGTTTTTAAATCATTAAGAGTTCTACATTGGCCTGTTTGTATTTTTTTAATTATAAGGGAACAGTAACTAAGGAAATTCATCCGCTTGTGAGCGTAATAAATACAAGCTACAGATCATTGAGAGGGCTCATGCAGGAACTTAGGTAGGCCGACAGTAGATTTCACTTGGTTTATTTGTTTTTGCTACCCTTCCAAACACAAATCCAATGCAATAGACACACAATAATCATACGCCGTATTCCAAATGGTATGTGGTTTCCATTAAAAGTATCTTACAGATTTCCAGGGTATTTTGCATACTCATTAATTCTACGAAAAATGGCTCGCTGGAATGGAACGTTAGTTGATGTTTAAAGGGAATGGATGGTTAGATTTTTAATATATCAATCATATCCTATTTCTTTTGATAAGTATAAGAAATTTAAATTCCGCTAGATTCCCATGTGTGAGCAACAACCCAAGTCAGCTGCCACTATCCTTCACAAATTCCTTAGTGTTATACAGTAGGCTTGGGAAGTTCACATCTTGAGTTACAAAAGAGAATATACACTGTTTGAAAGAAATGGAAAACCATCAAAGTATTGTTTGATCGAATGTAAATCCTGAAAAAGGAAATGACCCAACGAGTGCAAACCTTACCTTCGTTTGTGAGTTTTGTAAATGTTGAACCATCCAGTAAGTTTGTTTTACTTCCACTTACAGTACTTCCAATTTAACACAGGTTTCTCACCTTGTCATATGGGACTTAAATAACCACCTTGAAGACATCGTTAAAGTCATTTAAGGTCGGAAAATAAATGATCTGACAATATGATCAAATTAGCTAATTAATGTAATGATCTCTCAAATACATTTTCTTAGGTACGGGTATGGAATGATTCAGGGTTTGGAATACTATGACATAGACCTCTGTCTTTACTGATATACCCAGACTTCATCTTTTGCTATAGTTAGCCACCAAATTAGTAACTTTCATTTTCATTTACTTAACAATTTTATCTGTTATTTAGTGTAACCCAATTTCCCTCATAATAATATGTATGCTTATATATAATATATATATATTCAATTGCCAAACATCAAACACTTTTGGGTTTCTTCCCGTTTCCATTGTTACAGTACATAGTTTTCAAAATGACGAGCACTGTTACCAAATGGGACCACGTGATTGTTAATGTAAACAGTTTCTTGGTAGAGAGTGCCCAGTCTTTTCTAAATAGTCCTTGATGTTAGTCAGCACTACTTAATGTTGATGGTTTGGGAGAATAACATCCATACATATAAGTTAGTAAATGTTCATAATCAAAACAGCAAACATCTATATACTTTATATTGCTTTAACTTAACTTTAATGACATGTAGTATGCATGACAAAATGGTTGTAGGTTGGATATACTAATAATCCATTTCCTTTTAACTTAAGTTCATCTTAGATAATTGTTTGACTTAGTTTTACTAATTTCCTTTTCTTTTTTATATTTGTTTTCTACAAGAAGTACCTATTATAACGATAGTTGAACTACGTCCTTTCAACCTGTGGTGCTACGAATTTTCCCAAATATTACAAAACATGTAATTTATGATGGTTAAATGACAAGTGATACTGCGAGACATTTTATTTACAAGTCTGGCAAATACTTGAAAATATAGGGTTTGTTTCTGGGTACTATTTTTATTTAATCAACTGTTTCGTATTTCATATTCTATCACTAGGTTACAAGGGAAAAGTTTATATCTTGCCATTCTTTGTATTCATTTTATTCCATTGTAAATTTACAACGTATATGTAACCTTCTAAATTTGCATATTTTGTGGTTCCTGACATCTGAGTAACATTGGATATGTTGCTGATTATTTCTAGCTAAAAACACACAGTGCTCTTAGGTGAGGTGGGATGCAGACATCGACTGAGAAACAAAATACAGGATACCTTCCAAAAGTGTAATACACTGTAAGGAACCAATGATTTGTATTGCTCATGAGTATTTGTTGCAATTTCGTACCCAACTTGATTTTTAGCCAATTCCATAGAGCCCATATGAAGAGTGATGACCACCGAACAATAGAATTTAACCTACTTAAAGTCTGACGTAGCTATGATGTTACACCATACAGTACATCGTTCTGTTTAGCGTGTTTTTATCAAAGCTTGATCCTTCTTGCAAACTTAACGTATTGATTAGTTATTGAATGTAGATCCTCAGTGTTAACAGAGGGTTCGTGTCATTTAGGTCCTAACGAGCCGGAGACACGGTTCTGGGAGCTGTTGTTCGAGATCTATACTGTTAACATAAATATCCAAAGAATGTGTAAAGCATTGTAACATACCTCAATCTATGTGCTATGTGTGAAAAAAAAAATTTACAAGTAATTATGAGAATAATTGCACGTGTAAGTCCATGATTTCCATTTCAGAGACATGAATAGAGTTTAATGACGCCCAAAGCTTAAACTCTTTTTAGCAGTTTTTTTTCTGATTGGTTGACGACCCGACCTCCATCACGTTCCCAAGCAAACAGTTGGTAACATTTTGTTGCTAAATTGTGTAGTTATGCGTAGTAAAACCATAGCTTATATATGTCACACTATGTATAAATAATGGAAAGCGCAGTTAGTTTGTCCAGAAGTGTCGGTCAGAGATTCCTCAAGGTAATTCTCAGCAGATTCAGAGACTGCAATTTTCAAGTTTTGTGGAACTAGAAAGTACCGATATGACAGCCCCCTCTGTTGATTGAGTGCATGGCTGGTGACCCCCATCGTGTACGTACCATCCTAAGTGTTGGGCGTATTTTCAACCGTCTGACATGAAGAAGCATGGGTGGAGTTACCTAGTTGCAGAAAGCTACACATAACTCACGAAACTCGCATACACAATACTATTGCATCTAATTCAAACTTGCCATTGTCAGAGCGAGCACAAAGTTAAACACGGGTTTTCATCTCATTCCTTTTTTAGTGCCTTGTATTTCCTCCGCTCTCTATGTTGATACATTTCAAACTTCAAATAATTATGTGAAGTGTAGTTTATTGTTTGTTAATGTTATCAGTGTGAATATATAGATATTGACTTATTTGCAAGAAATATGTTTATACTCAAAATATCTTCTGCCTAACATTGGTTATGGATCTTAGAAGATGAAGTAACGCTCTCAAACCCTTACCTCCCAGTGACCATTCTGTCCATCCAAATGAAACTCAATGTCAAACGGACGCCAACGAACTACATGAAAAGATAAAAAGAATAAAATACACATATTTTGATATTGAAAAACATATTTTGATGTTCTATGCTGCTGAAAATCAGTTTTTGAACATCTTAGTTTTCCATCCTAAATTTATCATTCATATACTTTACGTTTTCATACTTGAATTTTTAAGTTGGTAAACATTACTTTATGAGATGAGAAAACAAAAAGAAATTCATCAATTAATCTTGTGCATTCTCTTGTATTTACCTTGAATTTTCTTAGTCTTCATTATGTATGTAAATGCCTCAGATGAGGAGGAAGTAGGCAGCTGAAATTGATCAAACCTGGAAATGGAAGCAAAGCCAAGTGCTAAGAGTTTGTCAACATAAAGTTAAAATACAAACATATATTAAGTACATACTTGCAAGTAATAGCATTAAAGTGCTTAGCAATATATGTGTGCATAAAGTATAGGGTCTCTTAAACATAATGTTAACCATCATTCATGCAATGGAACGTCCCCATTTGTATGACTTTGTATTGTAGATTCAGTGATATACGTATTACATTGCAGTGTTTAATGCGAAAAATGAAAATGCAACTGCGTATACTCTATTCATATATGTTCAATTAAAAGTCTTGGAGTTTTACTTACATCAGCTCCTTGACACGTCCACATTTCATTCCGTAGTGAAACAAGTTCAAAATATCATTATCTGTTAATGTCCCTGTATTGCCATATCGTGTATTACTTCCAGCTATGTGAATCTTTTCTACAGTCGGAAGTATTGGTAAAGGGATCCCGCTGTGTAGTATAATAGTGTCACCTTCCAACTTGATGGAAGAGTACTCGAGGTATAAACAAGATATTGGAATCTGTAACAGAGATGAGACAGGATGCTTCAAAAGTGAGTATTTTTACCAGATGACAGTCACATGACATTTAGGAATTTAAAGTTAGATTTTCCAGAGCAGAACAAAGTGATCGACCAGTCGTACAAACAGTCTACTATATGGTAGAGTGCACTTAAAAGTGCCAATAAATAGTATACAGCAATTGGAAGATTCATAAACCAGCTTTACGAAGTTTACGGTCTAATTTTTTTCTTCATTTTCATTCTGTTCAAACATAAAATAGTTCAAGCTCGGCTTGTCATGCAAAGACATTCAAATGCTGGTAAAATAAATTTAATTAGCTTTCATTTGGTTGGTAAATATGGGAAGAGTTGTGTTGTATTTTTCAATTTTTTACCCATTTATTTGGAAGTTGCAGATTAAATCCTACCAATCAAAATGACAAAGCTACCCTCAACTGAAGGTTGATCTACCAGATACCTGTGTTTATCTCAAATTCCTAACAAAGCTGAATATTTTTGACAAATTTGTCGATACTCTCCTGAAAAGTTAATGATGTTTTACAACTAATCCTTCAGAAGTTTGCAAAATTGTATAGCGTAGACATGTCAATGTGGGAGTCATTATCAATCATACTACGTACTGCTAGTATATACTCGTGAAAAATCAAAGCTTGTATATTTCGTAGTAAAGAATACACATTGGTCATTTATTCTCTCCCTACAATTCCGAATCTGTATCGCCTAATGATGAACCTAAGTTTGTACTTCAATTTGAATAGCTATTTTATAAGATTTTGTTTTAACCAGAAATTCTGGATATGTGCTCTTATATCAGTGACTTCACCCAAATGAATCATTAATACGTAAAAGAATGCGTTACGATGCATTGTGTGGAATTATACTTTCTTAATTATTATATCAGCTTCCCTGGTTTTGCTTAAATTATGTATTTATTTATTTTGTATTACACAGCTGATAGTTAACATCCTACTGTATTGATATTAATGATGACCGAGGGTACATAATGTTAATCATGCAACTTATGCAACTTAAACAATCTTCCAATATATATTATGTTTGCTTGAAACAATCTGTACCAAACATGCGATGTAACAATCCTTACTAAGATCAACTTGGAGCTGGTGTTTTTACAGGGTTAATGGCTGAGTTATTGCAAAAAGAAACGTAATTGTAAGTCTTTCACATCTTCCAAACACTATGAAGAATATAGAATCAGTCCGTAACAAATATATTCAAAGGAATGCTACCGTTTGGGATTGGGGCAGAATAAAGATAATTTTCATGCCTGGGGTGAATGAGTTATTTCATAAGGGGGATTGGGTTGCCCTGTGGACATCGCAGCCAACCCCTGTATATGGTTGAAGTGTCCGATTGAAGCGGGAGTTGGTTTCCTCTATAGAGCACAAAGAGCTCTATCCTATATCAAAATACTGACAAACTTTTCTTGCCCCGTATCTCCTAAAATGAGCATATTTTTCAAGATTTGACCTCACAGTGAAGTTTGACACGCTGATTCCAAAAAGCAACATGACAAGTCTGTTCGACCATCCCAACTGTACTTGGTTAAAAAAAACCTGACCTCTTGACCACCTAGATGCGAGTCGACTATTAGATTACAATAGCGTAACTCCCAACCTTGACGGACATTTTGTTCCCAAGTTATTACAAAAATACTAGTTTTTGGCCACTAATTGACCTTTGTGACCTTTCAATCACATTACAGTTG
Source organism: Apostichopus californicus (assembly GCA_020650975.1). NCBI lineage: Eukaryota > Metazoa > Echinodermata > Holothuroidea > Aspidochirotida > Stichopodidae > Apostichopus > Apostichopus californicus. Next base: position 2,053 of record JAIPMN010013099.1, on the reverse strand, counting down.
TGTTTGGAAACGATCCCTTACCCCATTCACAACTACTCCCAAAATATCAACCATGTCGGACCCTGTCAATGGGAGTTATTGCTGTTTTCAATATTTTGGTTTTTGGCCTCTAACTGACCTTCACAGGCACCAAAAACAATAAGGCAAACCTTCTCACTACATGGCGGATCTATATAGCAAGTTTGAGTTAAGTCCAAATTTCCCTTGTTGAGTTACAGTGTACCCAAGCAAGTGTCCCAGACGCACACACATACAAACGCAGACACACACACGCCAACCTGACTACATATGTTCGTTTTGCAAAAGCAAGGAACCAAAAAGTACTGCATCTAAACCATTTGTCCCCAGCTGGCAATGGGTGGTGGTGGCTGCCATCTCCGCCCCTTCCGCACGCCAACGATAAACATACCTTTTGTTGTCTCATGAAATATCTTCTAATGATACCTCATTCATGCTGTGAATATTATTGTTCGTCTACTTCCAAGTTGGTTTATATTTAAAGAGTAAAAATCACTTACGCCATGGTTACGAGCAACCTCAAGGAGCTGGAGAGTGGACATATATTGTAATATGTTGTTTCTTTCACTGAGAGATACGGTTCTGGAATGTTTATTTAGAATCACCTGGATGTCATCAACCTTTGAAAGAATGACAAGACAATGATAGCATGGTAAAACAGGTTATTGTAAAGACATTTGGTATACAAATTCCATATTATAACTTAATTATTCCATTATCAATAATACAGTCATTAAATATTACAGTCATGACATAAAATATAGCAAAGGAATTACAGATTTGTTACAAAAAAAATCTATCAAAATCGTACACCAGTATGCCAAATCGTGACATAGTATTTTCACTCACTTTCCCAAGGTTCATTTTGTAACGTTTTCTTCCACATATTTGTATATAGACTGTAGTTTGGCAACAATGTCAAACATTGAGAGCCTATTCACAGCTGCTGACTTTAAGCATCGGATAGAAAATGACTGTCACATCAGTCCAGCAGGTTCTCTTTGATTGTAAATGCACAGCATTCCATACAAAGCTATAAGCACGGATGATATCGTTTGTCTACCAGTGACGGAGTAATTCCTTCCATTTAATTTACTTTCTTAATTTAATTACCCACATTTGAAATCACAAAAAGCGTTACTTTAGTATTGCAACGGGAAAATAGTAAACTTGAAATTATCCCTAGTCCAGGATCACTCGAATAGGTAATAATAAGGTTTTTGTAAGGCGCTGAGTTTAAATGAAGTGAAGGCACTCGAGAGATATTGCTATATTATAACACAGAGAAAATCAAAGCGGTTTCTATAAAGTGGTGTTGATAGGTTTGTACTATGTCTTCAAATCATTAAGAGGTTATACATTGGCCTGTTTGTATTTTTTTTAAATTAAAAGGGAATCTAACAGTTGCTAATGAAATTCATCCGCTTGTGAGCGTAAAAATACAAGCCCCAGATCATTGAGAGAGCTCCTGCAGGAACTTAGGTAAATGACTGACGTCATTGGCAGTAGATTTTACTAGCTTTATTTATTTATTTTTAGGTTTATCACCTTGTCGTAGGGGACTTAAAGAACCACCTTGAAGACATCTTTAAAGTCATTTAAGCTCGGAACATAAATGATCTGACAATATGATCAATTTGGCTAATTAATTAATGTAATGATCTCTCAAAATACATTTTCTTAGGTACAGGTATGAAATGATTCAGGGTTTGGAATACTATGACATAGAAGGCCAATTGCTAGAAGTATCCCCATTACAGTGTAATTTTAATTAATCAAAATCATGCAGGAAATAAATCACGGTATATTTTTTTTCAGTAAACTAGAAACTGACAAAAGAGTAACGTGATTTACTTACATATATTCACAATGATGTATAGAATCATTGTTGTAGATATTATGGATTCAGTGCCCTTAGTAATTTAAGTCCTCTGTCTTTACTGATATACCCAGACTTCATATTTTGCTATAGTTAGCCACTAAATTAGTAACTTTCATCTTCATATACTTAACAATTTTATCTGTTATTTAGTGT
>JAIPMN010013096.1:0-15620 GCA_020650975.1 Apostichopus californicus | reverse complement strand
TACCCCCCCCCCCCCTTTTACAATGTTTGAACACTGTTTTCGTAAAAAAAAAAAAAAACAACAAAAACAACAACGGTTGAATAATATTACATTTGAAGTAGAAATTGCCTCATTTTAATTTTCTTTCAAAGGGAGAGAAAAATTGTTAACAAACTGCTTATCTACTGCAAACAGCCACTGTCCCTCTTCATGTGTCCTTAAGTTTGTTTTCGTTTTATTTAGCCTCTGAAGAAGCTCCTACTAGGATCGAAACGTCAGGCCCTCTAAGTTTTATACACTTATTTCTTTGCTAACATACAGCAGGAAACAATGAATTTTAAGAATTGTTAGCGATAAAAAGTCTGAAATCGTTACACGTGGCCTCCCGATTAATAGGAAAGTAAAACTTTCGAAGACCGTTTATCGTTATGACATCACAAACAACCTATACTGCGATATACTCCAGGGAAAACTCGAGGGTTTAGACAGTCAACATAAGTTCCATTCAATCAATAATATCTTGATTAGGGACAAGATATTGAGATGGGGTTTTCAACTAACATGCAGTGTGGGATATTTGTCTTTCCCATTCAAATGACATAATGTCTGTCACCGGTACATGCCTTTACTTAAAAGTAGAAAACTTTAATGATGTGAAAATAAGAGGCGTGTCTTTCCAGTAATGATCCTTAAATAGATTCTATTTCTTATGCATCCGATGTGAATTTTAAAAATAAGTAGGATATAAGATCAATCAGAAAAAAGAACAAATATCGGCGGGCTAGGACACTAATTGTGACTGAGGGACAACACTCGTTTCACAGCTACAATGATATACAGGCATGTATCTCTTACCATACATCTTCTTTCGCATTCGGTCCCTCATCTTAACATGAGCTTTCTCTCTCTGTGAAAACAAAAATTATAAAAGCTATAATCAATATGATAAGATAACTTACGTTAAACAAAGTATATCTATAAATGTGCCCATAAAAAATATTCTTTTCAACAATTAAGAACTTTACGTAGAAGTTAATGGTAGCTATATTATTAAGACCAACGTGGCGCATGTAGTCCGCAATGCCCAAGGTGACTAAACCATTTGGGGATCCCCTCGTGTGGGGCCTAGCCTAATCTTATCTTACTATCGGAGTTTAGCATCACTTGGGGATCATGGTTTATTTACTATACTCGTAAATCAACTCAAAATATTCGAAAGATCTTTGTGTAATAACCACTCCCAATTAGCAGGTTATTAGCTGTTTAAACCAATACCAAAGAAATTGTGTCCCACGAATATATGTTATATGCTGTATTGTTTTATTTACAAGATTCCTTGTGCGATTTTACTCTACTAAGATGATTGTTTTGTTTCTAGGAACCAGTTTATTCCCTTGCGTAAAATTCAACATCTGCTACGTTTTTTGTTTTTTGTTGGTTTTGATATTTGTCATCATTGTTTCAATTAAGTGCACACCATAATTAATCTTCCACAATAATGTATCTGAAAAACGTAAGTTAGCACATTCTGTATGAAACAACATATCAATGATTATAAACGTGCATATCCAGGGCCCCGGAAGCGTGAGGGTTTTATACAGACGAGGTACCAACATAGAAGGTACTTTCTAATCCATTGGACGGTGGTTACCCCCTTCTCCCTATGTAACCCCTGCTAGCTAGAATCGTTGTCAACATGGTTGTTACGTCACGGATACACTCCCCCACCCGGGGGTATGACATACAGATATTGTATGAAGATTTCAAAACGCTCCGATGAAGATTTTGTCATTCAAAGTCCCTTACACTGATAAAAATATGTATTATTTCGATGCCGGAGGTTGACTTCGTCACAGATTAAAAGTAAATAGCTTGCAGTAATAGTGAGAGTGAGCCTCTTAGTCCTATTAATTAATTACTGGCTTTTATAACCGTTTATCCCCTTCATGTAGTTAATTTTCTTCGTTTGAAGCCACAATACTATATATTTTGTGACACACTGCAATATATTTATAATTAATTTAGGTAAAAGGTCTGAAATATTGTTACACCCCAATGTATAGGAAGTTTTTTTTCTTTGAACCAGGACCCAGGCCCTAGAAATCATTTGGGCTGGCTGAACAAAGTGAATCCGTGGCGTTAAAACCATGTTCATACTGTTTAGAATTTTGTTCAGAGAGTTTCAAAACTGCATTTCTCTCATCCTGTAAATCAGATTTTTGCTTTGGTGAAGCTTTACTTTTTTTTTCTGGTTATCTATTTACTAATATTAAAATTTGGTCTGGACTATTCCTTTAAATGTACACTTAAAGGGACACTAAAATATTTAAAGGGACTCTTAAAGATTTAATTTGTGTAACTTAAAGGGGTTACTTACTGAATTTAAAGGAATATTTTAAGTCACTTGTCACTTCAAGGTTTATGTAGTGTAACTTGAAGCGACACATAAAGGGACACTAAATTACTTAAAGAAATACTTTAGGTTGATTACCACTTTAAGGAATGATATTGTGACTCTTAAAGGGACAGTAAAACACTTAAATGGATACATACATACGGTTAAATATCACTTAAAGGGACTATATATTGACAATTGAAGGGACGCTTAAATGGACATTAAAACAATGAATGCATAAATGAAAGGTACTTGTGACTTAAAGGGACCATATAGGGACATTTAAAGGGACTGACGGACTCAAAGCCACTTTCAGTGACACTTGAAGTTACTCGTTATTTTAAGGGATTATGAGACGTAAGATACTAGTTGAACGGACTATATAGTGACAGTTAAAAGGACACTTAAAAGGGACAATAAATCACTTAAACAATCATCTTGGCATTTCAAGAGATAATATAGTGACACTTACAGGAACACTTTCTGCACGATAGGTTCAAGGCCTATACTTAAAATTTAATTTGGAACTTAAATGAACATTTAAGACACTAAAGCTACCAAATGGACACTACAGGTTACCAGCCGCTTTAACGAACTATATACAAATCACAAAAAACACTAATTATGGCAATATGAAGACAAAGTTTCAAACAGTGACCACACACGATAAAACACGTTGACAGATTTATTAGATATTTAAATCACCTGTTAGCAGTAGGCCTATATTGTTCAAACTCCTTGCGACACTGTTTTTATCTTCGCAAGTTTTAGTTTTGAAATACACTGAGCAAGTCGGTCTTTACAGAATGTCATGACTTATGTTTACTTCAATTTATTAATTTATTGGCCCCCTTTAACTCGACTTAACCTGAAAAGCATGCGACTTGACCTAAGTTTTCGCTTGACTTCTCCGCATGTTAATGCACTAGGGACGGGAAGGAGAACATATGTCTGGCGCGGGTAAGATCAGTATCCAAGTAATTCAAGTAAGTACAGAAAGTCTGCCATAAGTTTGATAATTTAGAATCATAACGAGTCAGTCCATTTCACACGGAGGGGATGCTATTACTATTTAAATTTCGTACGCGATTCACTATAGGTTGACTCGAGACATTGAATTCTGTGATAAATATTTCAGAAAATTATTCTCATGATTTTGTTCACCATTATGACAAGTTGTTACAACATTGAATGTAAATAAAAAGGTTTTACTTACATTTTTATCCATTGGATTGAAAAACAAATCGCAAAACCGGTTCTATAGTGTTACCCCGTGCTATAATCTGACCATGTTTGCTCGACAAAACTAAAGACTGTTATGCAGTTATGCAGACCACTGGTGGTCCAACAGCAGGCAATTTTATGAACCGCACACTCAAAGCTAACAATACCCGGTGTTGTCATCTGTCGGACCCCAGGAGTGTGAAAGGTATGATACAACTCTGACCTCCCCTTGGCATGGGGTAGCTACGATATCTCCCCCATAAGCCAAGTTCATACCACATGCGTAGATGAGCGAAACTATATGGTTAGCTTAAATCAAAATTGGACCAAAGTGGTTTAGAACCAGGCTGGGATATAAAATGCATAATTATTGGATATGAATGAGTTGGCCAATACCATTAGCTTGCCTATACACTCGTTGTAGCCTTCGGCTATTAGGTATGATTAAACAATCATAATTTATAGACCAACGTAGACCTTACAACTATAACCATCGGATTATTCCGGTATAGAAGTATATGTTTGAATTTTGGTCAATTTATGATTACATAAATTGATTGTTCATTTTTTAGCGTAGCCGTTATAACGAGCAAGCCTGTATAAGAACTTTCAGGAATTATTTCAACACATGGATTGTATATGTCACCGTTTGTAACAAGATTCAATTCCCAATGTGAGAGTGCATATTTCCTTGGCAAATATGGTCATCCACACGTTGCTTGAACAACACTACTCACCAACACTATCCCTCATCGCTACAAGGTTACGCGACGGCTTCTGTTAAACTTATTGCTCTTTCAAATTCGTGATTAGTGTTTAAAGTGGTTGTGACGCATGGTAACCCATAACGATGTCCATGTATGCAGTCCTATATGCACCACACCTGTTTATCATATCAATATGGTTTATAGCTATATTTTCATGTAACCAATTAATTGGCTACGTTTGATGAAATCTTACCTTCCTGTTTCGGGGTGAAACCTTCCCTTGGGTATTGTAGCCTCCCGACAACATATCTGTCATACCTATAGGCAAAATAATGTGGGAAAAAAATTATAAAATATAAGCCATAACTAACATTTCGCTTACCTGTGTTTCCATAGCGGTTGTCAACCATATGCAATCCTGAGTCAATTAACACATTCAAAATCGCACTCGGTGAGACATATATGGTAACTGCAGAGTCTGCGACTTTGGATTTGTAACCGACATAACGGACATGCACACGGTCTTATATCAGGTATTCAGACAATGCTCTCGGCATATGGGACTTGTTTTACCGTTTTGAGATTTAGCGAGACTTAGGCTTAGCATTCCATTCTTTTAAGGAAGTTTCTTAATTATGCGATGTAGATTAACGGACAAAGTTTCAATGCTCGCAGCTTCTAATTTCGATCAACTTCCCGCGTGCAGATTGTCTCGATATGTCCAAATGTTACATTGACGAAAATTCCAGAGATATTTAAATTATATAAAGAACGCACGAGTCATCGAAAATTCAATGGTTTGCGTTCTTTAACAAACGCATGTATATACATACAAACAATCACTCCGCAGGCGGGGAAGTTGATGTGTATCGATAAATTAAAGTTCGTAGCAAAGTTTTCGGTCGCAATGAATAGATGAAGAACAACATCACGGTTAAAAACATTGCCTTTTGTAATCATGGTTGTATACGTAAATATTTAATGTAATCATTATCATCTGACTGGTCGAAAGAATGAATAGAACAGTAAGTTGATATCGATTGGTGACCGAATACAAAACATTTCATCGACTGGAACGTAAATGACGATGAATATCCGACTCAAAACAATAGTTGGTGGATTGATAAACAGGCTTTGAATTTTAACGATTAGTCTTTAGTTGGAACCACCAAGTTATTCAATGAAGGCCGACTATACATCTGTACCCGTCACGTGCACCCACACCACACAATGTGGGTCTCCTAGAGCCCACCGTCCCAGGACACATTCCTTGAGTGCAACATTTTGCCTACTTCTTGTGGAATCCAGAAATTACTCATTTTAAAATGTCTTTCGTTTCATTAAAGTAACTTTTGTTGCGATGGGTTTTGTTTTGCTTTTAGTGAATGTCTTTAACTGAGTCTATAATGTTTTTTTGTTCAGTACCTAGGATCTAATTTGACTGCAAAACTAATATCAAAAAGATAGTATACGCAAGAGATGTAATGAACTTTGCCTACAAGAGAAGTAGCGACATTGTAACGAGCATTGCAGCATGGCTTATAACGTTGAAGCCCCAGACCATCACGTTCGAATCCAAGACCTAAATATATACAAAATGATAGTTATGAAGAAATATGTACTATTTTGCTATATAGATATAGGGGCCTACCTCCGTTCTAAAAATTGTTTCCAAACATCCAGCAAAGACTTCGAGAGTTTGACTGTAGTGTTTGACCATTGCAAAAATAAATTAGTGAAGTAACATATAAGAGTTTAGTTTTTATGACTTGGCTTCTGTTTAATCGCATTTTATAAACGTTGCTACCAATAATTAGACTCACTCTGTCACAGAATTGATACAGTATGTCTGAGGAATAACCTTATGTTTATACCTGGGATTTATCGACTAATAATATGCTAATCCACTCTTTTAGCATATAACAACAAAGACCAACAATAGAAGTCAATAACTCCGACTCCGTACCTAAGAAAAGAGTCGTTCTAAAGGCTTCAAACTTGACTTCTCTTGTAACAGTTATGTTTCCTTCTCTGTTTACAATAATAAGATTATGTTGGATCAATAGGGGTTTTTGTTAATCCTTTCACTTTATCAATGTTGAAATCAATTTCAACGTCACGAATCTATGTTTCGTGGGGTCCTATAAATATTTAAGGTTCAACGACCCGGCATCCCAACAGGGCCCCGGTACCACAATAGAAAAGGGGCCCAAAAGGAGAGTCCACATCGAGCCAATGTCAACCATGCGGGGCTGAGCAGTTTTTTTTTCGCATCTCAAATGCGGTCCTCTCATTCTTTTTCTGTTGTGGACAGGATTTCTTTTGAGTTCCTATTTTTAGGGAGCGTTTGGTTTACTGACTACACAACGCTTCACTGCATGGCTTATGGCTGACGGCCGGTTTCAGCTGATCAGTGGTCTTTTTCAAAGTTCTACGCCCCCCCCCCCCTTGGGCCCTAACCCTGGGAGATCGCACCGACCTAGTTACGTCACTGCCTTGATCAAGAACATAGTTCTGCAACAGGTATAGGACGGAATAATCGAAAGAAAACAAAATAATAATAATGTTGACAGAATGTCACAGAAATAATGCAGGAAAAACGGTTGAAATTTAATCACCGCGATAAGATTATTAACATTGCCTTTTAGTTACATTACATTTTGATGTTTAAAATTGCTTTCCTGGAAGATCTTTGACCACCAAGTTTCCCCAAAATGATTTGAGAATTCCATTTGAGAGTATAAATTGTCATTGGGGGAATATAATTGTTCAAATTTTAATTTGAGTGGCCATCATATCTCTTTCTAATATATTTGGTAACATTACTGATAGCTACCGTCTCTTTGTCAAGATGACGTACACACATTCAGCATAGGCCCTTCAATTTCCAAAAAGGGTGGACGAAATTCACCAATGCTAATTATTCATCGTTGATAACACAGGTGTAGGTGATAGACATATATATATATTTCGATTTGTTTGATAAAACATTTCGCTAGATGAATCTTCAATCTGAATCAGTTGAAATATACATTGCAGTTCCTTGTTGAATTTAAATTTGTTATGACGATAATCGCCCTTGAGGGCAATTATTTTACGGAGTAGATTCATTAATTCCTTTTACAAGTTGGTAGACTATTTGGATGGGAATACCATCTCAAAGGATGAAAACTCACGTTAATTTAACGGGTCAGGGCTCGAACCCACGACCTCTCATATGGCATAGGTTGCATAGCTGCATGCTAACATAACCGCATATCATATATCCACTCGTCGATAGTGCGATATCCTTTCTTGGGCCCAGTAGGGGATGTATCTTTTATGCCGGGAGGCGTAATTTTTTTTCCTAGGACGAATAAGGGCATCGGCCAATCAAATCCCTGGATTCCAAACATGTGACGCTTTTTCAAAAAACATGTTCTGAATCTTTTTCCTAGTTTTAACCCCAGATTATGAACGACAATCCTTCATTTCATGGGAACTGGATCCCTAACCCACTTTCTAAACCCTAAATCTGATTTCAAACGAATTTGTAAATTCCTGAAAAACCTGAAACCCTTATTCGTCCTAGGAAGAAAAATCAGGCTGCCGGGAGTTGCTCTTTATATGTGAGCTCGGGTTGCATTAGTTCCATAATTATTAAATGAAGGCTTGCATTTCGGAATTCCGTTCCACGTATAGCTAAATTATTACACATGACGTGCATGGTGATGTGAATTTAATTTCTCGTGCAGCTATGGCTATTTAGAATATGCCCTTCCCCGGTCCACACCCTTCACTGACCATTGAGATGGCGTTTGTCATCGCGAGACCCACTCATTAATTTAAATCACCGTTGTTTTCTTTGACGGTCTCTCGTTATAAGTACTATTTGCTCCTTGTTGGAGACTGTGTCGAGTACCCGCTAAGGATCTTTCTGATTTCTCAAGACTCAGCCTAATCGATGAGAATAGCCCAATTGAAATGATGAAGATAAATCAATAGGACTTCACGCTATATTGTTTGTTTGAATAACGAGAGGCAGGATGATAGAATGGACTCATGATAAGCAGATTGGTAAATTCTCATTACATGTCATCGATAAGCTTAACGCGGCCTTGGAAACGAAGACAGCATGGAAAAGTAAAGCGAAAAAACATTGCGACCAAACGTATGCCATTTTTTCGTTTTAAAGATCATTTGTAAACAGCCCCAAATTTGTCCTAAACTAAAATAGAACTACAACCCAAATATACCTCTCTACAGGTTGAATTCCATCACTTGTTGCAGGAAACTGGAGATGGTTAAATTTGACATATCAATGTTTCAGACAGAAAAGATCTTGACCAAAGAAGTAAACGCATTAGTAAGGCTTGACATTAGCTGGGATCATTACTAAGGCCTACCGGACCGACTGTTTAATGGTATATGGAGGTACTACTGGTTGCCCTGCAGGGGTATTAAATTATCTACATATTTTGCTGAAAGGAAGACGGTATAGGCTGATGGAGTTGTTAGGGCCTAACATCTCCCTGGTGTAGACGGGCCTTTATGAAACATGTACCAGTTTTACCCAATATTATCAAATTCAGAACGTCAACATGAAACGCTAAAGGTAAAGTCAGAGCAGTATGCTGAAAACAATATGGATTGAACACGAACTACACGGCAATGCATGATCTGTGCATTGATGATTCATGACATCATTTATATTATTTAATTTTACTTCATAATAAATTATATCATATGGGCCTATATTGCAAAGTTCTATGGTCCATATTGGGCGGTACATGGGGGATGGGGGGTACATGGGGGAGGGGTCTATATCAGCTGACTGTTATAACTAGTGAGTAAATATAACAGAAAAGGATTTCTGCCGTTTGGGAAAGAAAGAAAAAACATGGTTTTGGGAAATGGCTCGAACTATACCGAAAAGTGTCTCTCCTTGCAAAGATGGAACCAGCAGTATAGACCAATGCGACAAGATCACAGAAACTTTTCCACCATATATAATAACTTGGAAAGTAATTATTTGTTTTAGACACTAATAACTTGGCTCACCGGTTTACTTATTATAATCTTAATTTGTAGGTTCCGCCTGAAATACATCCAAGGTGAACGTACGTCCAAATAGATACGATTGTCTCATCCTAAACAATTAGCCGGAGTCATGCAATAATTGCAAATTCGACACTATACTGCGATACAGTTATCGTACATTACCGGCGGTGACATGTAACCTAATATACGGAATCATATTGGGCAAAAGTACCTAACTCATTAAGTCAAAAAGCAATTAAGTCTCATTATTAAGAGTGATGTAGGCCTAATAGCCTGTTTGTGCTGCTAATTATTTACGTTAATTAATAGAGGGTGTATAGGTAGAAGTTTCTGCCAAACACACATCCAAACATAATCTGTATTGATGCTACAATAATAAACAAAACCCCATCAATAAGAAAGGGTTGAAACTACCAACGATATATTGAAAGGAAGAGAAAATCCAATCATATTCTTACTTTATAATATGTTAGGGACTTTCGTGTAATGAACAACTCTCGAAATGTCGAAAGTATAATTTGCTCCAACGATGAAGTATTAGGTTTTTTTAGTCGTACCACCATTGACTTTGCCGTTGTATGTATATTTCGTTTCATATTTTCAAGTTGACTATAGAGTTACACTTTAACCAATGCCAGCGCTATAGGTCATGTCAGGAAACATTGGTAGAAACCACTTCTATTACATAAACTGAAAGCATTAGTTTTAATACATAAATAAAACCGTCATAATTCAAGTATATGTGATTCGATAATGTAAGATTTGATCAAGCCCATACGGTTTGAAGGTGTGATATCTCTCAAATTGAATAATGAGAAGATATTTCTGAGATATTTGGGGACGTTATTCATCACATGTATCTCTCTACGATATTGAAAGATGGTGTTGGATAGGTTTGCTTCCCTTTTAAAATCTTTGTAGTGGAAATGTTAGGTTTGGCCTCGAATTTCTACTAAGTTGAATATTGCTGCTTCATGGAATATTACTCAAAATACGATTAAAGCTCGAATGATCAGATCGAAACAATTTCCAATATCATGGATACCAAATACCAAATAATTAAGTCAGTTATAACAATATTCCATTTGGCTCTTTGCCACATTCGACTACAACTGTCCACTTTTCACATCATTGTTTCTCATATAGCCTTTAAAGTAAACTGGAGAATTGTCAAATTTAGACTTTACCGTCATCAAACTTGACTCGTATAATTGTTAGTTTTGTTAAACTAACATTGTGTTAGTAAGGGTGGTATAGGCTACTGTCGAAACTGTACAAAGGGTCAATACAAAAAGTTAATTTGCTTCTAGTCAACATATTTTGCCAAATTTATTTAGCTTTACTTACTATAAGATTGCAGTTCGCCAAACTGAGGTAACCTTTTAAATTATTAAACAAATGAAGGTTGATTAGGGGAGCAATTAATAAACATGATTTAACGTTCAACATTTGGTCATCCAAAAAAAGGTTTCATGGTAGTACGTGACTCCCATTTAAACAGAAAGTTGAAATGTATCAACATTTTTAACTGATCATTCATTATTTGACATGAAAATTGACAAGTCAAGCTATTTAAATATATTTCCGTTGAAACATCGAAAAAGAAACTCAAACCGTGTCTGTTTAATTAACTTAGAATTCGACATGGCCATAAAAGTAATTTCTAACATCCAAAACTGAGATACCGAAACCTAGAATATTTCAATATTGTATACATAGGCAAATAGTACTGTATTCTTACCTTTGTGGATTTTATGTGCATAGTTACGTAGGTCATATATTTAACACAGCCTCTAGCTTACTGTATTAACATATGCCCCAAACATTAAAATCCAGTTGTCTTGTAAAGTCCAACGACCGTACGCATAGTTTTAATTTCTTTTCACTTCAGTTGAGTTTCGATGGGTCCCATATACTGCTTGACTACGACCATACTGTACGCTACATGGACGTCTAGTAAACGGACGGATGATATGTAATCGTCTTTCTAGCAGTAAACATTCAACTGCATGGGCAAGAGATGAAGCATCCGTCCCGTTTTAACAACAAATAATTCCTTCCATATGCTATATCATGTCAAGTTTGCGGCGTGTATGTTACTTTGTTTCAGTTAGGCCCTTTATCGGTAAGGTGGTCCACAATTTCCTTCACAACTTCCACTGTATCTTCAGCCACAATTTCCAAACAGTAACAAATAACCAACATAGTCTGCGTTTCGGTGTAAATCTATTGTTGTTCACTACGCTCAGGTGAACTTAGTATCGATGGGGAGGCATAACCTATTCATGCTCCTCTAATCCTGCTGCGTAGGGTGATGATCCCGTAGACACGGGGTTAAAGGTATGACGCGGTAGCTTGGATTTACCACTTATACTGTATGAGGTGTCAATACCTTGATTCGATAGCTAAGTCTTTACTTCCCAGAGACAATTTCTCACATATAGCAATGCTGCGAGAGTTTTCCCCAGAGTACATATATGTATATATCAAATGCTGTTTTTTCTATAGGTTAGAATATTAGAGTCAACTTAATACTTTACATCTGCAACATAAATTGTCTACGTGATGAAATGCTAAAATAGTTCTGTGCGTAACAACTGTGGCATTAAGTAGTACGAGCTATTCGCTTCCACCTGTCGTATTTTTGGTCGCTAGACTAACTGCCGATTCTTAAAGTCTATATTCCAAGGGGTTGCCAACGGCTTTAGTAATGTAAAAGCAGCAATACGATAAACGTCTGATGTTTGAGAGCAACAAGACATGAACAAAAATTGCACATATGTTGTCAATTTACCTTATATTATTATTTATGATGCAACAAGGAGCTCTGACAACATGTCTCCGTTAGCCGTGCATTTAATTTGGAAAGAGCCGCAAGTGGCTCACGAGCCACCCTGCTATCTTTCGTAAAAGGGAACATAAGAAACCAGCCAACTTGTGGCGGGTGGCAGCTGGTAGAGGGGTAGGAGGGGGCAGTAGCGTAACTCAAAATAACCGAAGTGTCTGTTCCGACGATCTAGGAGTATTTTTTGGCCCCAAAAAATGGTGGTACGCTCCGCGCCAACCGACGGTGGCGCTCCGCTTAGATAGTATCAAGAAGTGTGTTACACCCACGTGACCAACTGAATCCACCCCTCCCCCCCTCAGTGGCGGAGCTAGGGGTATTGGTCAGGGGGGGCGAGAATGGTCTGTAGGGGCGCTTTCGACACTATCTAAGCGGAGCGCCACCACGGGTTGGCGCGGAGCGTACAGAATTTTTTTGAGTAAAGATACTCCCTAGATCGCCGGAAATGACCCTTTCCGGGCCTTGCTAATTTGCAGATAAACGAAGAATAAATAGCTGTTAGAGCATTTTGTCAGAAAATTACACCAACAAAATGTGACAAATGTCAATAGGTAGATGAGAGCGCAATAAAAAAGTCATTAATCACGAATAAGTAAAAAGTGGTAAAAAGCTGAAAAGGGCGCCAGCAGTCCATTTGAGCCCGTCAGGGGGGGCATCCGCCCCCTGACTGTATGGACGCTCCGCCACTGCCCCCCATGTGAACATTTCTGCGGACGCCCTTGCTTGGACCTCCTGATAGGTGGCCCCCTTTGGGCAAGGAGACGGGGCCCCCAGGTTCATCGTTACGCCACTGGCTGCTCCATGCATTACGTCAAGGAAAGACAAAGAACATTGCGTGCTGCGTACGGCACTTAAACCGTAGAAAAAGTATTAAGAAATGACTTAGAAAAGACAACAAAGACCTTATCGATGATGTAGAACGTTGTTTATAATGATGTCGTTTAAAAGACACCGTATATACGTAACGAGGAGTTGTCGCGGTAAGAGTGGAAAACGAGGACCAGAATCGGAATATTTTGGACCTAATGTTATAGTCGTCTATTGACCTTGAACGGAGGGGCCTACCGTGAAAACGTACGGGAAATTCAACCATTAATATCTCAGCGAGACGATTTCACAGGAAACAGAAATACCACTCAGAAGTCTTTAGATGTTATCATTATTATAACCATTCTAAAAGATAACTTTGGAAAGCAGAATAAAGGCATGATTATAAAAGAAATTTGGTACAAAAAACGATGTCACTACGGATGCTGTGTAACGACATTTATACAACATGTGTATATGTAGGTACGCTAGCGCGTTTTTGGAAAAACTTCGAAATATGCTTAAAGCTGAGAGCTTATTCATGGAAATAGCAAAGATGCTGCCTTAGGATTAGTATCGGTGTGTGGGTGAGTGGTTGAGAAGGGGGTTAAATGACGGTGTAACCAGGGGAACTGATCATTTTTCTCCCATTGAAATTTGAAGAAAACCTTTTCCAAGATTTTGTTATTAATGCCTGTTCTCTATGATTTGTTTTAAGAATAAGTTACACGAATTCAAAGAAAACCCATTAGACAATGGTTTAAGGAAGTGAATATTATAATTTCTTATTTAAAACTGTAGACGTTTAATTCCATTTGGAAATCTTTGATTAATTTCATATACTGCTATTCAAAACAAAAACTGCGTGATTGAATACATTTCATAAAATTATGCATTGCCTTCTTTATTCATTGAAAGAGAAATGGTTTTACATATTTGTGATGTTATCCCATTTAAAGACACACAGAATAGCAAAACAGGTTCTAACAAATAACGAAAGAACGTCAGAAGACAGGTGTGTGTGTAGAAGGGGGGTGGGGGTGTTGTTTTGTCATGTTATATCGGGCAGTATTTTAGCACCCTCCGTTCCATTTTCTTCCAGATTTGGTCAGGATGCCTTTCATGGTCATCCGGGGTCCCAGTGGAGGATTTACAACTAATTGAATCCTTGGACCCATGGGCGTCCACAGGGAGGGGCAAGGGGGGCACTTTCCCCTCCCCTGGAATATTGAAATTGAAAAAAAATTAAACATTTGACATTTCAATGATTTCACCCCACCAACAGTTCTCTAAATATTGTTCATTGCATACGGACCCATAATGCATTACTGAAATTATTGAAAGTCAAAATCCTAAGACATGAGATCTCAAAATAACCGATGTGTAAATGCAAGTTGAAACGCCCGGGAAGTGTCTTTTCCGACGATCTAGGGGTATTGTTTGGCCCAAACAATTGTGGTACGCTCCGCGCCAACTGATGGTGGCGCTCTGCTTTGATAGTATCAAGAAGTGTGTTACACCTACATGGCCAACTGATCCCCCCCCCCCCGACTCCATATGAACATTTCTGCGGACGCCCTAGCTTGGACCTCCTGATAGTGGGCCCCTTTGGGCCAGGAGTCGGGGGCCCCCAGGTTCATCGCTACGCCACTGGCTGCTCCATGCATTACGTCATGGAAATACAAAGAACATTGCGTGTTACGAGGAAACATGCTGTCTTAGAATGGGATAGCATCGGGGGGGGGGCGGGATCGTTGAGAAGGGGTTTAAATGACGATGTAACCAGGGGAATTGTCGCGCAAGCCTAGAGAAAATCGAAACATTCCAAACATAATCTTTTTGCCTCAGTTTCTACAGTTTTACAGTTCTACAGTTTTCCAAAATTTCGATAGTAATCATTCCATAATAATATCGTAAAGATAATTTACGATCGTTTTAAGAACTAAACGTGAAAATAATCGACTTTTCAATTTCCGGTTTCCTGACGGAATTTGTCAAAGCTCGGACACTGGGCGTTTAGTGAAGTTGTTAAAGAAGTCGCTCGACGCAGATGAAAGATAATAATATACAACAAATGAGGACGAATAAAACAAGAACTGTGACTGGTTTTCACAAATTGAGCGAATTGATCGTTATAGGAGGAGATTTGTGGTTGTTGAATTCACGACGACGGCCATTGGTCCTTTCCCCGTAGCTCACTAATATCGTAGAAAAAGTATTAAGAAATGACTTAAGAAAGACAACAAAAACCTTATCGATGATGCAGAACGTTGTTTATAATGATGTCGTTTAGAAGACACCGTAGATACGTAACGAGGAGTTGTCGCGGTAAGAGTGGAAAACGAGGACCAGATTCGGAATATTTTGGACCTAATGTTATAGTCGTCCATTGACCTTGAACGGAGGGGCCTACCGTGAAAACGTACGGGAAATTCATCCATTAATATCTCAGCGAGACGATTTCCCAGGAAACAGAAATACCACTCAGAAGTCTTTAGATGTTATCATTATTAGAACCATTCTAAAAGATAACTTTGTAAAGCAGAATAAAGGCATGATTGAAAAAGAAATTTGGCACAAAAAACGATGTCACTACGGATGCCGTGTAACGACATTTATACAA
>JAIPMN010013090.1:0-11580 GCA_020650975.1 Apostichopus californicus | reverse complement strand
GAAACAGCTTTGAAGTTATTAACCCCTTCACAGGGAACACAGTGTTTGATACAGGAGACAAGAAGAATCTAAAATTCCAACCTGGTACAAAGATCAGAAGTGAAGGAGGGGTAGAAGTTAGCAAGGTACAGTAGAAAATAAGAAATGAAACTCTTCTTAAGATGAAAACTTGTTTGTCAGTTTCTGACAGATTAGTGGGACTGTTTTTCACAAGAATGGGATAGGGTGTATGGGTGTGTGGGAATGGGAGGACAGGGGGGGGAGGGAAAGGACAGGGCGGGGGAGGCAGATGGAGAGGAATACTTAAAGACATACAGTTGCAGACAGAGGAAGAATATGCACTAGTTCCAATCTTTATTAAACAAGCATGTGACACTGAAAATTATTACAAAGTTGTCTTTTAATTGATATGGTTAGCTTAAATCAAAAGTTATGACTTAACTGTTTGAAGCAAACATCCTGGTTTTATTTCAGTAAGTGACAGAAGAACAGATTTTGGTTATCAAATTAAAGATTTTTTTTTCAGGTTGTATGAAACGCTACAAAATATTTTGTAAGGAAGACAAAAGCAACTGGAGGTAAAAACTATCATTGTAACATGAAACATCTTAGCTTACCATCAGGGAGATTCTTATCGCTAGTTTTGAGTGAGATGTCTAACATGTAGCAATCTCTGCCAAAATTTCCTGAGCTGTCTGTTTTAGCTATGAATGAAAGTGACGTCTCAATTCAACAGGATTTCTTGTACGTTGCTCTTTCAGTGACATTTATATGTGTTTGTCTCAGTCTCACACTCAGACAAAAATAGTTAGAAAGACACTAGATTTAGTTCTTTTTATTTTTCATTTTTTCCGGGTTATAATCTTTTTGCTTTTGCTTTTCATATTGTAACTTCAAAAGATAAGTGGAACAATGACATATTTCCATTGAAAGTTAAAAACTAAATCCCTGACATTTGTTTGAAATTGGTTCAGCTGTCATGCATTTCTGTACTCAATGTTGAATATCATTATCAACTCCGAAGCTCACTTAGTATCTTTCCATCTCAATTGTGTGAAAATTATCATTTTTTAGAACGATCAGGTGATTCCTCTTTTAGTACTTGTCTCACTTTCCTTTGGACCCCAGATTGTAAGTCCCACAGGGAAAGGACTGCACTTCCGATCAGAGGGGTCCATTGAGGTCCATGGAAAGGAAGGAGGTAACATGAGGGCCCGCAAGATGAATCTCTTTGGCAAGAATATTGAACTATCTGGAGTGAGTTTTCTAACATTTCAAAGTTGTTGTTCACTACAGTGACCATAAACCATGCAATATTATTATCTGTCAGAAGAATACGTACTCGCACAGAATTACTTTCTCTTTGCATTTTGAATCAAAGTTTTGATGTTTCTGGATTTTTTGCTTATATAAGGGTTTGAAAATTACGATCATTCTGTATACACAAACTGCTGTACATCTTTGCACTTGTGTAAGAAGTTGTTCCATTTTGCAAAAATAACATTTTGTAGATAAATTATTCGCTGACATGTTTAAAATATATTACAAGCTGGAAAATGATTGCAAAAGGGGAAAAATGTCCCAGGATGTTTATCTTGACTATTATTTGAGACACCAGCTTCTGGAAAAAATAGGAGTTGCCCAATATTTATGCTCCATCGTTAAGCCAAATTCCATGTGTATTTTGTAGCCTTGTGTTAATTAGCCTTCCTATTTTTGAATAGGTTTGTGGTTAGTTTGTGGTGACATCATAGAGTCTTTGCCACAGCTCAACTAAAAGGTACACCCAATTCCCAGCTGTGACTAAATATAAAAATTGATTCAGGAACAGAGTGACACTACTACTGCAAGGCAGTAGCACAGGCTGTTAACTGTTATGCTCAGTCTTGATTTTAAAGCAGCATTTTGCGTTTGGTCGCCGTTTTCCACCGTTTTGACATGTCCATCGAGTTTTTTTAGATATATCATTCACAAAACAGCAAACTAAGATATTAGCCAAGTTTTTTTCCATGCCAAAAACGTTAACTGGTGAGTAATCAAGGACTACAGTTCCCCTCAAACCCACTAGTTTGAATTTAACCAATCAGTGAGTAAGAACATGTTTAGTTATGAGCCGTTGCTAAAAATAGATTTAAAAAAAATTGCCATGGTACCATGCACTGCCATAGACAATGTGTACAAATATACCATTGTGTTAGTTTACGTATTGGTCAATGACGTTCAGAGTTTGAATATATGGGCAGAGTTTATTGCGCTCCCAACGGAAAATATCTTCGAGAAAAATAACGTTGAAAGTTGTAAAATTTTCGACTTTTATGCCACCATTTGAAGTAAGATTTGAATAGATAAGCTAGGTATGCATGTCGTTATGGCATCGTGGAGTTAGTGAGGTTGAAAAGGACGCAAAATCTGCTTTAACACAGACAAATAGACACAGGTTTTAGTTATAAACCAACCTTTTGGAGTATGTTTTGGAAAATTTCTTGATCCCTTTCGATAATAAAATTCTATAACAATATAGGTTATCACCGTGACTAATCTTAATGTCATTTCAATTACAGGAAAAGAAAAAAATGAAAGTTTTGCAATTTGCTTTTTTTTTGTGTCATTAATACTGATAAGAAAATGTGTGGTTGGGCAACAAAATGCTGAGAATTAATCAAATTCACTCATAATTGGCTTATAAATAATCACTAGAGGGTCTTTAATAATTGCAATCCTAGTTCTAAGCCTCTTAGCTTGGCAGTGTGAAAATCCGAAATATAAGACCAAAGTGTATGTTAAGTAGTTAAAATTGTGACAAGTTTTACGAAAATGTTGATTATATGACTAGTTGAATACCATATCAGATTATCTAAATGATTAAATCAATACATTCCATGCATACTTTGAGAAACTGAACTTCAAAAGCAACATGGAAAATGGTTGGATTAGGATCCAGTTTGTTGGTAAACTTGATTTGGAAAATGAAATAGCACTTTGAATGTAAAAACTCAAAAAAAGTGATCCTTGGTTTGCTGTGGGACCCATGATTACACCATGCTCCTCATTACAATAATATCATTATTTTGGTGGTCTAGTGCTGTTTTTAAGTTAAGCATTTTTGTTCTATTGTTTCCCACAGATCTCATCAATTAACCTAGTAAGTCAATCATCATCATCATCTGGAATTTATCTAAACACGTCTTTGTTGACACCAGACCTAGTAATGAGTCCTCAGAATCAGCCCGGTACCTCAAACGTCTACAGACTCTGTCTTTGTGGGAACAACGGAAGGTTGTTCGGTGCCAGGGTAAGAGCAGACACAATCAATCCTTGCCAGGAACTGGAAGAAACGTTTGATCTGTGTAATTGATGTAGACTTATACTTGTATAGATTTGTCATGTTTTAGCAGCCATATACAAGAATGTAGAAATCTTGTTAGGGTATAGGAACAGATCATATTAGTCAGTTCAATAATCAATAACAAGCCATGTAAAGTCAATAAACTTCAATCTATAGAGTGTAAGATCTTCATTTCTACCAAAAGTTATATTTTCAAAGTGGGAGACTTGTGATTAAAAGAATTTATGATTCTCTGCAAAAATAGGAAAGTTACTCCATATGTATGACAATTTTATACATTTAAGGCCACCTTGTGTATTCCAGTATAAACAAGGCCCAACCCAAACAATACCACATCTATATGGTTTACATTGACGATCTGCAAACTATGAGGTGCGACACTAAAGTGGGTCGTGAACTATTTTCGGTGGGGTGGATAGACTTTTCCACACATTTGGAAATCTTTTATGAACCTCAGGCAAAAAAAAATAATTAATATAGTATCATGTTTTATATTTAAAATAATAAACAGCAAAATTATATAGGTATGTCAAACACTTTCAGAAATGAATGAACATTAACTGTTATTTGAGCTGGTTGGCATCGTTAATGAGATAGATGTGGCTGATAAGCATGAACAAGAATTTCCATGTTTGGTTTGATTTATTACCCCTTGGATTATTGTCCGGAACCATGGGGGTCAACGTCAGTCTCTTTTAGGACCTCCTGCCATACAACTTGAGTCTGTACATGAAATATGGCTGTGTTTTTTTTATTGGTGGGGGAGGTTGGGGGGGGGGGGTTTCAGTAAGGAAACACAAAGAATCTATTATAATATGTGTGCTTTCAGTACTTCTCTCTGTCAAGAAGTAAATGGCTGTCAGATAAGGTTTTGATAATTAAATTAAAATATTACTATTATAGATTTACTTTGTTGTACTTTTCTATAGGTTAAGTTGAACGGTGCAATATGTTTTTTTTATATAACATCTTTAGAAACTTGATGTTTCATGTTATCTTGATGTTCTTTCGGTGTTTTATTTATTTTATAATGAACCTTCTTAGTATATTTTCACCTGCCAAACTCGACCCTTTAGTATTCTTAGTCTCCATACATTCCATAGTGTGCTTATTACTTAATATATTTGATGTCAATCCTTATTTTATGCTTAATTGTTGTTATTTATTGTTATTTGTTACATGATGTCATCATATTATGGCATCCATACCTCATGAATACCCAGTCAATCATCTGCAGATATCAGTGAGAGCAGTCCGCCCCCACCTCTACCCATTTTCCATTTAACTTCACCATAACTACACTTTGCCGCCTCGAAAAGTAAAATTCCATAAATATCAGATCAAAGGTACAATTTTTATCACCAATTGTATGATCTAGCAAGAGTTGTATTCATATACCACTGATCTCTATGTCAGAGAGTTAAACTCAAATATCAGTTATCCTCCATGAAAATCGGGAGTGGGTTCCATTTTTAGGTACTTACTGTACACATACACCCCGCCTCCCATTACCCCCGCTCTGCACACACACCTCGCATCTCCACCCCCCACTCTGCCCACCCACCCAATTTTCAAAGATCCACATTTTCGGAGAAAGGGAATGGCCTTCCTTGTTAAAGTAACAGCATCGAATGTCACAAAACAAATAAATATGGTTGAAAATATAGGACCATTTTGTATCTAAGGACCCTTAATTTTGACAGAAAATAGATCCCCCCCCACCTCTCCCCAGGACAGTGCCCAATGAAAAGGTCCACATGCATTAGACGCACCATCCCAAAGAAAATCTTGCGCATATGAGTAACCATTACCTGACTCTCTAGCATATTAAGATGACAATACTTGCTAGATTTAGGGGTTGGATTTGAAGGAACAAATTCCCTGTGGCCTCTCGCTCATGCAAAAATTCGCTCACATATGCATTTATGGGTTCTTAACTTCTTTCGACAATGTGCCACGTCCCAAATTGGTAAAGCTTTTATTCAGAGGTATATTCTATTCCAATCTGCTAATTTTATGTTCATTTAGTTGCATTGTAAGGTCAGCTTTTTACTCTAATCATGATTAATTCAGGTCAAAGGTTATAGGACGTGTGAGGGTCGGATGGAAGACGAACGAAAATGGGAGATTCAGCTGCAAATATTCGTACGAGAACAAAGACAAGAAAAGATAGCAAAAACCAGAAATGATAGTTTTTTATTCATTTAATTAGCCTGCGACAAATAAATTTTGGTAAATAAATTTTTGGATAAAAAAAATTTGGAATAAAAATTTTTCTAATAAATTTTTGGACAAAAAGTTTTGGAAAAAAATTGAAATAAATTTTGGTAATTTGTAAAAAAATTATGTGACAATTCACTCAATTGAAAAATTGATTTTTAAATAATGTTAGAGAAAGGAAAAGCAATGTTTCTTCGAGATTCGCGTAGAAGAGACCGTTTGGAAGATTTCCGGTACCCGTTAGTAGTTCAGTTATCTCGGTGTGAAGATCGCGATGATTCAACGGTATGTCGATGTTGACAGTTTCGGCGATGTCGTTGCCTATTTCAGCGATACATTCAGAGACGGCAGGAGTGGGCTCGTCCAGTTGGATGTTAGCGGCGTCACCGGTGGCCAGTGTTGCCTCAGTGATGGCGACGGCAGACGGAGGCAAGCTGATGGAGGAAGCAGTGGATGAGGATGTAAGGCTGACGGAGGAGTCTGAAGATGACGAGAGCATGTGAGATGAGAAGTCGGCTGATGTAAGAGAACCGTCATAATTGTCTGATAGGTAAGTCGAGCGGGTCTCGTTTCTGTTCATCTCAGAGGCAGAGGCAATGATGACGTCATCGTCACGGAGCAGAGATGCTATATAGCTCGGAGTTATGATGGATCTACAAGAAAAGATACAAACAGGGTGTTTTTTTTAATGAATATAATCAATAGCGAACAACCGATGAAACAGGTATGTGAAAACACATTCAGTGTAATTGATGTGAGGAGGGGGAGTGGGAGGGGGGCGGGATTAATTCCTATAAGAAAAGCTTTATCTCTCCCTCCCACTGACTACTAACAAAATGTTTTATGAACTACACAATTACAGAAACTTGGTGACAAATTGCCACCTAATCTCACACCAGAGAAACTTTCTGCTCTCCTCCTTCCCACTTCCGTCTTAAAACAACAATGGATTCGTTGAGAATATCCACAAGTGGGTCACGAATATCGAGTTTTTTATATCTTCTATACCTCTGTACTTTCTTGCCGTACTTGCTGCGAGTGACGTCACGTTCCGACAGACATCGGTCCAGCATATAATCACTGTCATAGCCGGTGTCATCTGTCGATCCCATCAGGTGGCTGAGGCAACCCTCAGAAGCAGACTCTTTGAGAAAGACCTTCATCCTACTTCTAAACTCTACACCAGTCGACGAAGATGAGTTTCGCGGTGTAAGCATCGGAGTGACGAATATCTCGGTTTCTTCGGTGTCGATATTGTCGGCAGTGACGGTGTCTATACAAAATCAAAATTCATTTTGTTTTTGTATCATGTTCATATTATAAACAAGTCTTTTGATTAAACCATCTCATGCTTAAATTGATATTGTTTACGAGTGGTGAAAATAATTCAGAAACTTTATTATTCAGAAATTGCATAAATGTCTTCTACACTGTACGATACTTTTCTCTATGTATTGATCAAAGTAAAAGACACAGGGTGGAGAGAGAAGGGGCGATACGGGGTGATTTGCTGCTACAAAGATAAAAGTTTATTCTGTCACCCTTACAAATGACCTTTAACATTATATCACCCAATCCCATTACCTCACTTCATGACATAGCTCATTAACATATTTCAACAAGTGAATACACGCAATTGAACTCTGATGTAGGTCGTAACCATTTTATTGTCTGACACATCAATAATCTTTAGATTTAAAATTTGCATATTTTGAAGATGGTGCTTAATATCAAGTCATGGATTTTATTCAATGGTTGAAAATATTAAAAGCTATTCATTTGGGGGGGGGGGTCACAATTTCTTCGCATAATTCTGCCTTTTAATGTTAAGGTTGTCATTTAATCTTACCATAGTCCACGGAGCCAGTGTTGTCAGCTGTATAAATGATCAAATCATTGCAAGAAACTCGTCGAGATGGTTGGGAAGAGTTCCTGGTTGTAGTTAGTTTGACGAAGAGTAACAGGCTCGTGATGATGATGAATCCTAAAGAAAAATTATAAAGTATTTATAGTCTGGTCTACCTAACCTCTGTTGTAAAGTAGCATGCCGATGAAGACTTAATTCTTTCGATTGAACCCCTTAACCCCTTCCTCCTCCACCCCACCCTCCTCAGCTAACATAAAAACTTGAAACGTTGCAATAAAGAAACCTACCAGTGACGGCGTTGGCAAGAGCAGACAGTACGATGGTTCTATGGATGTTAGTGAGGGCGCCCTTCAGTTGATGGTTCTCGATTGCAAGTTCAGTACTTGTTGCTGTTGACCAAATCAGATTCCATCGATGATGTATTGACTTCTCGATTGGAATTCGGTGGAAAGTACTAAAACTATGAACGAAAACGGATAACTCATCGACATGAATGGTAACCATATCAACCAAGGAAAACCACAACTCCTCCAATGGTGCTAAGGTGTGAGGGATGTATTTGATGGTAGATACATATAGGTCAAAGGCATAAATGACGTAATAGAGACGATCCTTCAAGGTGTAATAACTATCGACGATAGCTGACCACTTCGCTTTGTGTAACTCGAGATTCGCCAGTAATCGTTGGACTTGGAGATCAACTTCTCGACCATATGTAGCGATGCAGTATCTGATGACGTGGATGAGATTGTCTAACATGTAGTTGACAGATGCGCCCAACAGATCGCGAATCAACACAGCCAGAATCTTGGTCTGTTCCCCAATCTCATTTGGTAACTCAGCTAGCAAAGTCCGATTTCCACTTCCAAGTTCGATGGATATGGAGAGGAAGATCGACTCTTGTGTGTTGAATGCCACAGCTTTTCGGTCACGTGAGATGGACTGTGGGTCGTTCAATGTATGATGAGAAGAGCTTAGAGTACACGGTGTCGACTGATTCCGTGGTTGTCCAAACTGTTAAGAAAAAGGAGGTAAAAAGTTATTACTTGATAGACTGGTGATAAATCGTAAATAATTTAATCATAGGTATACTGCTGAAACTGTAAATATCTGAAGTTTTATAGGCTATATTTAGTAATGACATCATACCTTATTCTCATTAAACAAGGCATCAGACATCATATACCGGTAGCAGCTAGTAGAATCCATACATCGTTGTTTCAAACATTGGAGCTGGCCGACATCGATATAGCACTGAGATTGCTCAACAAAGTAATTCGGGTCGTCAGGAATGTTGTTGGTCGGTGATTGGCTGAGAACCACGTACTCCGTTTGGTCAGCCTGAAACAGAAATGTATAGCAAAAAAATAATAATAATTATTGTAAAACATAATTAGAGTATAAAATCTTTCAACGAGTCACATGCATTGTGTGTTATAAGGTTGATAAATGTGTTCATTATATTGCCTCTCTTTAGATGGTTAATTGCTTATTTCAATAATGCTCCTCTCCGAAACTCATTCCCGCCCAGCTTGCACACGTCCGGATTGCACACATATAAGGGTCGAGAGAATACCATAGTCAAGACCAGTAAATGCAGTGTTGTATATATTAGTCCATGGGTTACATGCAGGGAAGACGTGTTCCGTTATTAGGTAGTATAAAGTGTAGTCATGCTTACCTGTTTACCGTTTTCGCTTAATTGTTAATAACTCTTGAAGTTTTCTCAGTCTGTAAACCTACATTCTCTTCATTATCTGTTTCAACCTTATTCATTTTATAACCTATATTTGTCTCACTCACTGTTGTTTGTCTGTTTTTGTTGTCATCAACAGCTAACTCTCGGATGAGGAGAAACTGGTTGGTCCTGATGTAGTCTTCACCAAGTGGTTGTCGTTGACGCATTACCACTGAGGTATATGTCTAAAAGTTGTAATCGTAGAGTCACAGAAAGTAAAAAGAATGAACCCGAGTACTACTATACGAAAACTATAAAATATATGACGGAAAGTGTTACAAACTTCGGCAACATTCAAGTCTTGATCCTTCAAATTCAGGAATATTGCCCATAGTGTCTTGACTAAATAGTGCTGTAATACCCTACTCAAAAATTAGAAACATAAATGTTGGAAAGGTAAGGGGAAGGTGTATTATAGTGAGTAATTATTAAGAAAGACATAACAGATCAACTATATATATACACAAAGTTGATCGTACTTCAGTTTGATCGAAAGATGAATAGTTTCATTGGGGGAGGGGGGCGGGAGGGGGATAAAGAAAGAGTATACAAGATTTACAAAGAGAGATAAATATTTTACACAGATAATAGAATAATAATAATGAGCAGTTATTTTTACGACGCTTAAGCGACCACAAATGTGAGAGAAACCCGCAAGGGCTTATGGATCACAACTTACACGTCGTGTGGATTCGAATTCAACATTTTAAACTCAACTTTGGAATCTTTTCAATTTAGAAAGTCATTTCCGATGGGAAAACCGTAGATTGCTCTCGGATGAAAAACCCACCTCACTATGACCCGGCAAGGTATCGAACCCGGAACCTCCCGATTGCTAAGCATCATTGCTTCAAATGCCACCGCCTTTTCCCACTCGGCCACAGCACCGTTCGAAATATGAATGGTTTCATTGGGGGGGGGGGGGGTCTAAAGTAAGAGTATACAACATTTACAAAGACAGATCAATATTTTACACAGATTTGATAAACACTTTCCACGAATGGCTGCATGGCTGCATGGCGGCATTTTATTGCTATGGGGATTATCGTGAGACCCGTATAATACATAGTTTCATAATATCCAAACTCACCTTAGCTTGTTTTATACCCCTGAACTTGTGGTTCAAATCCAATCGGGTATATACGCCCTGAGTACTGGCGTCGGGTAGGTCAAAGGTCAGACAGAGGTCAAAGGACTGATTCAGGAATGGTTCTTCAAACTCATAAAGAGAATACCTGATGGCAACAGGATTGAAAATATAGAAATTGAAAAACAAAGAAGAAAAATAAAGAGTACAACAGATAAACAGTATTTGTCTTTCTTTAAAAAACATCATTTATCATAAATGGAAACGTTATTTTTTTATATACAATGACCATACATAAACACCTAGTATATGATATTGAGGACGGCATCCGGATCAATATTAGGGTAAAGGGGAGGATTGGTAATTCAGCAGTTGTAAACATGCAAGAATATTGCCCAGTATATGTAACAAATGATGCTAAGTTGGTATGTTTTGGCCTTGTTGATATTTTTGTTAATGAAGGGTACCAGTTTTTGGTCACAAGCGGGCGGGGGGGGGGGGGAGTTGGAGAATGCAAAGGTGGGTTCCAAACAGAGTGAACAGTACTTTTAGTGCACTACAACCTTTTGCACCTACATGCGAACGTTCATATACTGATACATTTATACGTACCAGTGATCATCCCGGAAATCAACATCAGAATCCGTTTTCTTGCTGACTGCCGTCTGTCAATATATAATTAATTATAGTTTACGCTGTATACTCGGTTTGACAATCATGATAAACCAATTTATGAACAGCCGTCCGTCCCCAACCCCCTCCCCCCGGAAACAATGAGAAATGAGAATCGGCTTGGTTTGAGACAATATCATAAATCGGTAAGGATTTCGGTAGCGGTGACCAGTGAAAGGTCTCCCTCTTTAAAAGACAGCTTGTACAGTCAAATTGGAACCGAAAATGTAACGGAACAGAAATGTAATAGTGAGTAACCAAGCGTTTATTACAGCGTCATTATATAAACCCCCACCACTTCTATCCTTCTCTAGGTCCACTACGCTTTTCAATTTTCATCTGATTTTAGGAGATTCCTGATGGCACGTAAACTATATACAACCTGACCAGAATGAAGTTTACTGGTTAAAAATATTGTAACCCGGACAGCAGGAATCTATTGTATTACAAGGAGAAAATGTATTACAACGAGACAGCGGTGTGGGAAAGTCTTATCGAATAAAAAAATATTGATTATGATAATAGTTGATATAGAAATATCATCAGATAAAGACCTACCGATGTTGGTCTGATGGGATACTGAACAAGAGATAGAACATTGTCAAAGGAGAGAGCCAGAGGTCGAGGAGGGGAACATGTCTTGCGAGGAT